>CM024765.1:85831042-85890985 GCA_014218235.1 Colocasia esculenta | reverse complement strand
ATGTGCGTTTGAAATTTCATGTATGTATGTATAGTAATTTTTCACTGCACACACATCACGAGAGCGTGTTACGCCCGTGTCAATGAACATTCCCGTTCAAGACTTTGAGATTGATGTGCACGAGTCTTATTTTCAATAATGAGAACGTGTATATCTAACTCAAAGTCTTGAATTGTCCCGTTTTGGACAGTCTGTGAATGTTTGATCGGAGTTAGGTGGTCATTTATTATGTGATTGTATTATTTGTTGAAAATTTCGGGTGCATCTACTCACTCCTCTCTGATATACCTTTATTGATTTAGAATATTTTCTTAACCACTTATTAGTAAGTGTTTAAGAAAATATCTAAATCAATAAAAATTTTTGGTATATCGGAGAGGTGTGAGGAGATGCTGCCGAAATTTTCAGCAAATAATACAAACACATAGTAAATGGTCATCTGAGTGCGATCAAATATTCACAGATGGGTAAAAAGTGATAATCTTAATAATATATCCTACCTATTCATTTTGACTTACTCGAACGATGTGAGGGTCTGTTGGATTTTAACTTGTGACATGACATTTAATCTGTGTAGGAAAATGTCTTATGAGAATCGGTCATGGATGTACCGTGGAATGGTGAATGGAGTTGTCACCGAGGAGTTTAAAGACGAAGTTGACAGTTTTATTCAGTTTGCATTGAGTAATTCCTCAGTAGCAGTCGATCCGATGGGTAACATTCGATGTCCGTGTTCGGCTTGTAAGAACAGAAAGTGGATATCGACATGGGATGTGCAGCATCATCTGTATACGAGAGGATTTGTTGGCCATTATGAGTTATGGTCGTGTCATGGTGAGTTGAATATTCAGTCGTCTGCACCAGCTAATTACTTTACCTCCACAAGTACGTACGTAGACATGGTTGTCGATGCTGCTGGTCCGGAGTTCAATATTCATGAAGATCAAACAAATGAAGAAGTGCCGAATGATGATGAGCTTCTCCCGACTGATGATGAGCTCGAAGGTGTTAATGACAACTTTTTCCAATCAGATCGGAGTGACGCACGAGAGTTGGCAGCTTCTACGCAGTACAATGTTCATGATATAAATGAAACAATTTCCTTACATAAGGATAACGAACAAGAAGAAGTTGACCCAAATGTCGCTGAGCGGGAGGTGGAGTCTGATGTGGAGGAAGACTCCCAAGATGATGAGGATGAATTCCAGGATGATGCTGAATTAACATGTCTTCAGCATCTGATGATGAATATAGATAATATACTGCATATTTTGTAAGAAATTGGTGTTGTTGTTCATTACATGTTCATAATAAATTGCTACTTCAAATTGAGTGCTGATGACTTGCTATATCTTTATTTGTATCAATAGAGATATGGTACGTGGAGGACGCAGTCGGAGGGTTGCCACGTCCGTTGGCAGAGGGACTGCCTCCGCGTCCACGTCTGCCTCCAGGTCCGCGACAGGTATATGCATATGTACACAAAAAACCATATGGGTTATATTGTTTATATTGATTTCACGAGAACTAACGTACATACAATTTTACAGGGACTGCCTCCCCGTCCACGCCCGTCGTCCCAGTGACATGTAATTTTCTATATTGTTGTTTATTTGAAATTCATAATTTCTAATGTGTATGAAATTTTGCAGGGAATGCCTCCCCGTCCACGCCGTCGTCCCAGCGACAGGTAATTTTCTACATTGTTGTTTATTTGAAATTCATAATTTCTAATGTGTATGAAATTTTGCAGGGACTGCCTCCCCGTCCACGCCCGTCGTCCCAGCGACAGGTAAATTTCTATATTGTTGTTTATTTGAAATTCATAATTTCTAATGTGTATGAAATTTTGCAGGGAATGCCTCCCCGTCCACGCCCGTCGTCCCAGCGACAGGTAATTTTCTACATTGTTGTTTATTTGAAATTCATAATTTCTAATGTGTATGAAATTTTGCAGGGAATGCCTCCCCGTCCATGCTACCTTCGTCTTCTTCCTCACCACAAGGTAAACATATGTTTCAATAGATTAGTATGTTTGGTCTCTTGCAATTTATACAATAAAAGTGTACTAAATTATTTTCAACAGAGGTGGAGAGCCAGCATCCAGCAGCTGAGGAGGGACCTCAGCTACCAGGACGACAACCATGCTGGATCTCAGGGTAAAGTTCATCATCTCAGTGTTACTGTATTTGTTATTTAGGATATACATTTCATGTAGAAAATTAATGTGGAATTGCAGGGGGAAGATAGATCCCAGTCATGCTTCCCGCTATATTACGACGTTGATCCACGCACATATTTCAGGACCAGTGGATGCATGGAGAGACTTCCCGTGCCAGTCCGGGATTATTATTTGACATGTTTACGGTATTTTTATTTTTTAGAAGAGTTGAAGTCATTTATTCAATTATTATTAATTTAGGTTTATTGCAGAACGTTGATTAATTTTATTTCTTTACAGCGGAGGTTCGCGTTCACGAGACCCGAGGATCTCCCTCGGGCTCGAGCCGTCTGGGAGATTACGGCCCAGACTAATTTAAGAAAGTCGATGTGGGAGGCACGGGACAAGGCAATCAAGACCACAGGGAACCGGGATCCTATGGCTTGGGTGGATTACGGCCCTGTTTGGCTGCGGACAGACTATTGGGAGTCCCTTTGCGCGCGTTGGGCTGCTGGACCATGGCAGCAGCGGTCACAGGAGGCAATACGCAACAGGGCAACTCAACCGGAGAAGAATGTGCATACTAGTGGATCCGTATCTTATGCGACCCACAGTCAAAAATTGGTAAGTATTTTATTGTTCGATTCATATATACATATGGATTATTATTATGAGACTAACTAATTTTGTTGAATTCTAAGCATCACGACCTGGAGCGTGCCCCTACTTTCCGCGAGTTATTTGACCGGACTCATAAGCGGAAGGGGACGGATGACTATGTTACCGAGAGTGCCCGCACGATTGCTGTAAGTCAAGCTTTAAATTATGAATTCAATTATGATATTAAAGTAATTTGTTTTCAATAATTTAATTTTAAATTATTTTACAGGAGACGTACTACAAGACGATGGCGGAGCGCTACACAGAGGGCACTCCCCAGCCAGATTTGGATGCGGACGCTTGGGTCGAGGCAGCGGGAGTGCCGAGGAAGGGTCGAGTGTACGGCTTTGGGGACAGCCTGGATACTCATCGAGTGTTGTCCTCATATGCCAGTTCGATCGCTTCTCCGGCACACGCGAGTTCATCTTCTGCGCCGCCCGTCAGTGGTGTAGAGGACATTAGAGGCATCATTCGGGAGGAGCTACGTACAGAGCTACAGACGCAGCGCGAAGAGCTACAGACGCAGCGGGTACAGCTACAGGCGCAGCAGGTACAGATAGAGACGCAGCGGCTACAACTACAAACGCAGTTCAGCGATATGGTTCAGCAGTTCATGTCAATAATGCAGAGAGTACGCCCCACACAGCCAGCAGCTCAGGTCAGTATTAGTATTAATTTCATATACTTAGGATTGGGCCGGGCGTCCAACACAACCGGGTGGGTTAAAGTAACGTGTAGAAACTGACGGAATCTAATTTGGATCCCCGGATTGGGTTGGGCATTCAAAGGACCGATCTAAAAACACGGTCAACCATATATAAATGGTTAAAACACGCAACCCGGGGGTCCAAAATCTCAAATAGGGATCGGATCGGCGTGCCGTTTTCTCCGACACGACCAGGTGGGTTAAAGTGACGTGTGGTAACTGACGGAATCCAATTTGGATCCTCGGATTGGGTTGGGCATTCAAAGGACGGATCTAAAAACACGGCCAAGCATATATAAATGGTCAAAACACGCAACCCGGGGGTCCAAAATCCCAAATAGGGATCGGATCGGCGTGCCGTTTTCTCCGACACGACCGGGTGGGTTAAAGTGACGTGTAGAAACTGACGGAATCCAATTTGGATCCCCGGATTGGGTTGGGCATTCAAAGGACGGATCTAAAAACACTGCCAAGCATATATAAATGGTCAAAACACGCAACCCGGGGGTCCAAAATCCCAAATAGGGATCGGATCGGCGTGCCGTTTTCTCCGACACGACGGGTGGGTTAAACTGACGTGTGGGAACTGACGGAATCCAATTTGGATCCCCGACTGGTCGGGCGTTCAATTGACGGATCTAAAAACACCCAAGTATATTTAAAGCGTCAAAACACAACCCGGGGGTCCAAAATCCCAAATAGGGATCGGATCGGCGTGCCGTTTTCTCCGACACGACCGGGTGGGTTAAAGTGTCGTGTGGGAACTGACGGAATCCAATTTGGATCCCCGAATTGGGTTGGGCATTCAAAGGACGGATCTAAAAACACCCAAGTATATATAAAGCGTCAAAACACACAACCGGGGGTCCAAAATCCCAAATAGGGATCGGATCGACGTGTCGTTTTCTCCGACACGACCGGGTGGGTTAAAGTGACGTGTAGAAACTGACGGAATCCAATTTGGATCCCCGGATTGGGTTGGGAATTCAAAGGACGGATCTAAAAACACGGTCAAGGATATATAAATGGTCAAAACACGCAACCCGGGGGTCCAAAATCCCAAATAGGGATCGGATCGGCGTGTCGTTTTCTCCGACACGACCGGGTGGGTTAAAGTGACGTGTGGGAACTGACGGAATCCAATTTGGATCCTCGGATTGGGTCGGACGTTCAATTGACGGATCTAAAAAACACCCAAGTATATTTAAAGCGTCAAAACACAACCCGGGGGTCCAAAATCCCAAATAGGGATCGGATCGGCGTGCCGTTTTCTCCGACACGACCGGGTGGGTTAAAGTGACGTGTGGGAACTGACGGAATCCAATTTGTCCCCGGATTGGGTTGGGCATTCAAAGGACGGATCTAAAAACACCCAAGTATATATAAAGCGTCAAAACACACAACACCCGGGGGTCCAAAATCCCAAATAGGGATCGGATCGACGTGCCGTTTTCTTCCGACCGCCGGGTGGTTAAAGTGACGTGTAGAAACTGACGGAATCCAATTTGGATCCCCGGATTGGGTTGGGCATTCAAAGGACGGATCTAAAAAAACGGCCAAGCATATATAAATGGTCAAAACACGCAACCCGGGGGTCCAACATCCCAAATAGTGATCGGATCGGCGTGCCGTTTTCTCCGACACGACCGGGTGGGTTAAAGTGACGCGTGGGAACTGACGGAATCCAATTTGGATCCCCGGATTGGGTCGGACGTTCAATTGACGGATCTAAAAACACCCAAGTATATTTAAGCGTCAAAACACAACCCGGGGGTCCAAAATCCCAAATAGGGATCGGATCGGCGTGCCGTTTTCTCCGACACGACCGGGTGGGTTAAAGTGACGTGTGGGAACTGACGGAATCCAATTTGGATCCCCGGATTGGGTTGGGCATTCAAGGACGGATCTAAAAACACGCCAAGCATATATAAATGGTCAAAACACGCAACCCGGGGGTCCAAAATCTCAAATAGGGATCGGATCGGCGTGCCGTTTTCTCCGACATGACCAGGTGGGTTAAAGTGACGTGTGGTAACTGACGGAATCCAATTTGATCCTCGGATTGGGTGGGCATTCAAAGGACGGATCTAAAAACACGGCCAAGCATATATAAATGGTCAAAACACGCAACCCGGGGGTCCAAAATCCCAATAGGGATCGGATCGGCGTGCCGTTTTCTCCGACACGACCGGGTGGGTTAAAGTGACGTGTGGGAACTGACGGAATCCAATTTGGATCCCCGGATTGGGTCGGACGTTCAATTGACGGATCTAAAAAACCCCAAGTATATTTAAAGCGTCAAAACCAACCCGGGGGTCCAAAATCCCAAATAGGGATGGATCGGCGTGCCGTTTTCTCCGACACGACCGGGTGTTAAAGTGACGTGTGGGAACTGACGGAATCCAATTTGGATCCCCGATTGGGTTGGGCATTCAAAGGAAGGATCTAAAAACACCCAAGTATATATAAAGCGTCAAAACACACCACCGCGGGGGTCCAAAATCCCAAATAGGGATTGGATCGACGTGCCGTTTTCTCCGACACGACCGGTTGGTTAAAGTGACGTAGAAACCTGACGGAATCCAATTTGGATCCCCGGATTGGGTTGGGCATTCAAAGGACGGATCTAAAAACACTTCCAAGCCATATAATAAATGGTCAAAACACGCAACCCGGGGGTCCAAAACCCAAATAGGGATCGGATCGCGTGCCGTTTTCTCCGACACGACCGGGTGGGTTAAAGTGACGTGTGGAACTGACGGAATCCATTTGGATCCCCGGATTGGGTTGGGCATTCAAAGGACGGATCTAAAAACAACGGCCAAGCATATATAAATGGTCAAAACACGCAACCCGGGGGTGCAAAATCTCAAATAGGGATCGGACGGCGTGCCGACGTTTCTCCGACACGACCAGGTGGTTAAATGACTGTGGTAAATGACGGAATCCAATTTGGATCCTCGGATTGGGTTGGGCATTCAAAGGACGGATCTAAAAACACGGCCAAGCATATATAAATGGTCAAAACACGCAACCCGGGGGTCCAAAATCCCAAATAGGGATCGGATCGGCGTGCCGTTTTCTCCGACACGACCGGGTGGGTTAAAGTGACGTGTAGAACTGACGGAATCCAATTTGGATCCCCGGATTGGGTTGGGCATTCAAAGGACGGATCTAAAAACACGGCCAAACATATAAAATGGTCAAAACACGCAACCCGGGGGTCCAAAATCCCAAATAGGGATCGGATCGGCGTGCCGTTTTCTCCGACACGACCGGGTGGGTTAAAGTGACGTGTGGGAACTTACGGAATCCATTTGGATCCCCGGATTGGGTCGGACGTTCAATTGACGGATCTAAAAAACACCAAGTATATTTAAAGCGTCAAAACCACAACCCGGGGGTCCAAAATCCCAAAAAGGATCGGATCGGCGTGTCGTTTTCTCCGACACGACCGGGTAGGTTAAAGTGACGTGTGGGAACTGACGGAATCCAATTTGGATCCCCGGATTGGGTTGGGCATTCAAAGGACGGATCTAAAAACACCCAAGTATATATAAAGCGTCAAAACACACAACCCGGGGGTCCAAAATCTGAAATAGGGATCGGATCGACGTGCCGTTTTCTCCGACACGACCGGGTGGGTTAAAGTGACGTGTAGAAACTGACGGAATCCAATTTGGATCCCTGGATTGGGTTGGGCAATCAAAGGACGGATCTAAAAACACGGCCAAGCATATATAAATGGTCAAAACACGCAACCCGGGGGTCCAAAATCTCAAATAGGGATCGGATCGGCGTGCCGTTTTCTTCGACACGACCAGGTGGGTTAAAGTGACGTGTGGTAACTGACGGAATCCAATTTGGATCCTCGGATTGGGTTGGGCATTCAAAGGACGGATCTAAAAAACACGGCCAATCATATATAAATGGTCAAAACACGCAACCCGGGGGTCCAAAATCCCAAATAGGGATCGGATCGGCGTGCCGTTTTCTCCGACACGACGGGTGGGTTAAAGTGACGTGTGGGAACTGACGGAATCCAATTGGATCCCCGGATTGGGTCGGACGTTCAATTGACGGATCTAAAAACACCCAAGTATATTTAAAGCGTCAAAACACAACCGGGGGTCCAAAATCCCAAATAAGGATCGGATCGGCGTGCCGTTTTCTCCGACACGACCGGGTGGGTTAAAGTGACGTGTGGGAACTGACGGAATCGAATTTGGATCCCCGGATTGAGTTGGGCATTCAAAGGACAGATCTAAAAACACCCAAGTATATATAAGCGTCAAAACACACAACCGGGGGTCCAAAATCCCAAATAGGGATCGGATCGACGTGTCGTTTTCTCTGACACGACCCGGTGGGTTAAAGTGACGTGTAGAAACTGACGGAATCCAATTTGGATCCCCGGATTGGGTGGGCATTCAAAGGACGGATCTAAAAACACGGCCAAGCATATATAAATGGTCAAAACACGCAACCGGGGGTCCAAAATCTCAAATAGGGATCGGATCGGCGTGCCGTTTTCTCCGACACGACCAGGGGGTTAAAGTGACGTGTGGGAACTGATGGAATCCAATTTGGATCCTCGGATTGGGTCGGACGTTCAATTGACGGATCTAAAAAAACCCAAGTATATTTAAAGCGTCAAAACACAACCCGGGGGTCCAAAATCCAAATAGGGATCGGATCGGCGTGCCGTTTTCTCCGACACGACCGGGTGGGTTAAAGTGACGTGTGGGAACTGACGGAATCCAATTTGGATCCCCGGATTGGGTTGGGCATTCAAAGGACGGATCTAAAAACACCCAAGTATATATAAAGCGTCAAAACACACAACCCGGGGGTCCAAAATCCCAAATAGGGATCGGATCGACGTGCCGTTTTCTCCGACACGACCGGGTGGGTTAAAGTGACGTGTAGAAACTGACGGAATCCAATTTGGATCCCCGGATTGGGTTGGCATTCAAAGGACGGATCTAAAAACACGGTCAAGCATATATAAATGGTCAAAACACGCAACCCGGGGGTCCAAAATCCCAAATAGGGATCGGATCGGCGTGCCGTTTTCTCCGACACGACCGGGTGGGTTAAGTGACGTGTGGGAACTAACGGAATCCAATTTGGATCCCCGGATTGGGTCGGACGTTCAATTGACGGATCTAAAAACACCCAAGTATATTTAAAGCGTCAAAACACAACCCGGGGGTCCAAAATCCCAAATAAGGATCGGATCGGCGTGCCGTTTTCTCCGACACGACCGGGTGGGTTAAAGTGACGTGTGGGAACTGACAGAATCCAATTTGGATCCCCGATTGGGTTGGGCATTCAAAGGAAGGATCTAAAAACACCCAAGTATATAAAGCGTCAAAACACACAACCCGGGGGTCCAAAATCCCAAATAGGGATCGGATCGACGTGCCGTTTTCTCCGACACGACCGGGTGGGTTAAAGTGACATGTAGAAGCTGACGGAATCCAATTTGGATCCCCGGATTGGGTTGGGCATTCAAAGGACGGATATAAAAACACGGCCAAGCATATATAAATGGTCAAAACACGCAACCCGGGGGTCCAAAATCCCAAATAGGGATCGGATCGGCGTGCCGTTTTCTCCGACACGACCGGGTGGGTTAAAGTGACGTGTGGGAACTGACGGAATCCAATTTGGATCTCCGGATTGGGTTGGGCATTCAAAGGACGGATCTAAAAACACGGCCAAGCATATATAAATGGTCAAAACACGCAACCCGGAGGTCCAAAATCTCAAATAGGGATCGGATCGGCGTGCCGTTTTCTCCGACACGACCAGGTGGGTTAAAGTGACGTGTGGTAACTGACGGAATCCAATTTGGATCCTCGGATTGGGTTGGGCATTCAAAGGACGGATCTAAAAACACGACCAAGCATATATAAATGGTCTAAACACGCAACCCGGGGGTCCAAAATCCCAAATAGGGATCGGATCGGCGTGCCGTTTTCTCCGACACGACCGGTGGGTTAAAGTGACGTGTAGAAACTGACGGAATCCAATTTGGATCCCCGGATTGGGTTGGGCATTCAAAGGACGGATCTAAAAACACGGCCAAACATATATAAATGGTCAAAACACGCAACCCGGGGGTCCAAAATCCAAATAGGGATCGGATCGGCGTGCCGTTTTCTTCGACACGACCGGGTGGGTTAAAGTGACGTGTGGGAACTGACGGAATCCAATTTGGATCCCCGGATTGGGTCGGACGTTCAATTGACGGATCTAAAAAACACTCAAGTATATTTAAAGCGTCAAAACACAACCCGGGGGTCCAAAATCCCAAATAGGGATCGGATCGGCGTGTCGTTTTCTCCGACACGACCGGGTAGGTTAAAGTGACGTGTGGGAACTGACGGAATCCAATTTGGATCCCCGGATTGGGTTGGGCATTCAAAGGACGGATCTAAAAACACCCAAGTATATATAAAGCGTCAAAACACACAACCCGGGGGTCCAAAATGTCAAATAGGGATCGGATCGACGTGCCGTTTTCTCCGACACGACCGGGTGGGTTAAAGTGACGTGTAGAAACTGACGGAATCCAATTTGGATCCTCGGATTGGGTTGGGCATTCAAAGGACGGATCTAAAAACACGGCCAAGCATATATAAATGGTCAAAACACGCAACCCGGGGTCCAAAATCTCAAATAGGGATCGGATCGGCGTGCCGTTTTCTCCGACACGACCAGGTGGGTTAAAGTGACGTGTGGTAACTGACGGAATCCAATTTGGATCCTCGGATTGGGTTGGGCATTCAAAGGACGGATCTAAAAACACGGCCAAGCATATATAAATGGTCAAAACACGCAACCCGGGGGTCCAAAATCCCAAATAGGGATCGGATCGGCGTGCCGTTTTCTCCGACACGACCGGGTGGGTTAAAGTGACGTGTGGGAACTGACGGAATCCAATTTGGATCCCCGGATTGGGTCGGACGTTCAATTGACAGATCTAAAAAACACTCAAGTATATATAAAGCGTCAAAACACAACCGGGGGTCCAAAATCCCAAATAAGGATCGGATCGGCGTGCCGTTTTCTCCGACACGACGGGTGGGTTAAAGTGACGTGTGGGAACTGACGGAATCGAATTTGGATCCCCGGATTGGGTTGGGCATTCAAAGGACGGATCTAAAAACACCCAAGTATATATAAAGCGTCAAAACACACAACCCGGGGGTCCAAAATCCCAAATAGGGATCGGATCGACGTGCCGTTTTCTCCGACATGACCGGGTGGGTTAAAGTGACGTGTAGAAACTGACGGAATCCAATTTGGATCCCCGGATTGGGTTGGGCATTCAAAGGACGGATCTAAAAACACGGCCAAGCATATATAAATGGTCAAAACACGCAACCCGGGGTCCAAAATCTCAAATAGGGATCGGATCGGCGTGCCGTTTTCTTCGACACGACCAGGTGGGTTAAAGTGACGTGTGGGAACTAACGGAATCGAATTTGGATCCTCGGATTGGGTCGGACGTTCAATTGACGGATCTAAAAAACACCCAAGTATATTTAAAGCGTCAAAACACAACCCGGGGGTCCAAAATCCCAAATAGGGATCGGATCGGCGTGCCGTTTTCTCCGACGCGACCGGGTGGGTTAAAGTGACGTGTGGGAACTGACGGAATCCAATTTGGATCCCCGGATTGGGTTGGGCATTCAAAGGACGGATCTAAAAACACCCAAGTATATATAAGCGTCAAAACACACAACCCGGGGGTCCAAAATCCCAAATAGGGATCGGATCGACGTGCCGTTTTCTCCGACACGACCGGGGGGGTTAAAGTGACGTGTAGAAACTGACGGAATCCAATTTGGATCCCCGGATTGGGTTGGGCATTCAAAGGACGGATCTAAAAACACGGTCAAGCATATATAAATGGTCAAAACACGCAACCCGGGGGTCCAAAATCCCAAATAGGGATCGGATCGGCGTGCCGTTTTCTCCGACACGACCGGGTGGGTTAAAGTGACGTGTGGAACTGACGGAATCCAATTTGGATCCCCGAATTGGGTCGGACGTTCAATTGACGGATCTAAAAAACACCCAAGTATATTTAAAGCGTCAAAACACAACCCGGGGGTCCAAAATCCCAAATAGGATCGGATCGGCGTGCCGTTTTCTCCGACACGACCGGGTGGGTAAAGTGACGTGTGGGAACTGACGGAATCGAATTTGGATCCCCGGATTGGGTCGGGCATTCAAAGGACGGATCTAAAAACACCCAAGTATATATAAAGCGTCAAAACACACAATACGGGGGTCCAAAATCCAAATAGGGATCGGATCGACGTGCCGTTTTCTCCGACACGACCGGGTGGGTTAAAGTGACGTGTAGAAACTGACGGAATCCAATTTGGATCCACGGATTGGGTTGGGCATTCAAAGGACGGATCTAAAAACACGGCCAAGCATATATAAATGGTCAAAACACGCAACCCGGGGGTCCAAAATCCAAATAGGGATCGGATCGCGTGCCGTTTTCTCCGACACGACCGGTTGGGTTAAAGTGACGTGTGGGAACTGACGGAATCCAATTTGGATCCCCGGATTGGGTCGGACGTTCAAAGGACGGATCTAAAAACACCCAAGTATATATAAAGCGTCAAAACACACAACCCGGGGGTCCAAAATCCCAATTAGGGATCGGATCGACGTGCCGTTTTCTCCGACACGACCGGGTGGGTTAAAGTGACGTGTAGAAACTGACGGAATCCAATTTGGATCCCCGGATTGGGTTGGACATTCAAAGGACGGATCTAAAAACACGGCCAAGCATATATAAATGGTCAAAACACGCAACCCGGGGGTCCAAAATCCCAAATAGGGATCGGATCGGCGTGCCGTTTTCTCCGACACGACCGGGTGGTTAAAGTGACGTGTGGAACTGACGGAATCCAATTTGGATCCCCGGATTGGGTCGGACGTTCAATTGACGGATCAAAAAACACCCAAGTATATTTAAAGCGTCAAAACACAACCCGGGGGTCCAAAATCCCAAATAGGGATCGGATCGGCGTGTCGTTTTCTCCGACACGACCGGGTAGGTTAAAGTGACGTGTGGGAACTGACGGAATCCAATTTGAATCCCCGGATTGGGTTGGGCATTCAAAGGACGGATCT
This sequence comes from Colocasia esculenta, assembly GCA_014218235.1. Taxonomy (NCBI): domain Eukaryota; kingdom Viridiplantae; phylum Streptophyta; class Magnoliopsida; order Alismatales; family Araceae; genus Colocasia; species Colocasia esculenta. Next base: position 85,878,290 of record CM024765.1, on the reverse strand, counting down.
AAAAACACCCAAGTATATATAAAGCGTCAAAACACACAACCCGGGGGTCCAAAATCCCAAATAGGGATCGGATCGACGTGCCGTTTTCTCCGACACGACCGGGTGGGTTAAAGTGACGTGTAGAAACTGACGGAATCCAATTTGGATCCCCGGATTGGGTTGGGCATTCAAAGGACAGATCTAAAAACACGGCCAAGCATATATAAATGGTCAAAACACGCAACCCGGGGGTCCAAAATCCCAAATAGGGATCGGATCGGCATGCAGTGTTCTTCGACACGACCGGGTGGGTTAAAGTGACATGTGGGAACTGACGGAATCCAATTTGGATCCCCAGATTGGGTCGGACGTTCAATTGACGGATCTAAAAAACACCCAGTATATTTAAAGTGTCAAAACACAACCCTGGGGTCCAAAATCCCAAATAGGGATCGGATCGACGTGCCGTTTTCTCTCCGACACGACCGGGTGGGTTAAAGTGACGTGTGGGAACTGACGGAATCCAATTTGGATCTCCGGATTGGGTTGGGTATTCAAAGGACGGATCTAAAAACACCCAAGTATATATAAAAAGTTAAAACACACAACCCGGGGGTCCAAAATCCCAAATAGAGATCGGATCGACGTGCCGTTTTCTCCGACACGACCAGGTGGGTTAAAGTGACGTGTAGAAACTGACGGAATATAATTTGGATCCCCGGATTGGGTTGGGCATTCGAAGGACGGATCTAAAAACACCCAAGAAAATGATGGATCTAAAAATATTATTGTATTATGTTTGAGAAATAATCACATGTTTTAAATTTCATTTTGAAAATACTGTATTTCTTTTATTTATTATTAATATTTCTTATTTTAATTTGTTTTAATATAGGATCCAGCTCCAGACGATGACGAGGCAGAGACAGCAGACGATCCAGCAGATCTATGTTGAGTTTTGTATTCATTATGCTATATAATTTATATTTATTGTATCTTATGATTTTATGTTGATTGTTAGTATTTGTTAAATTTATGAATATTGTAGCAGGTTTGACATTGTAGCAATGTATTTTTATTTGTTTATTTTTTAAAAAAATATGTGTATTTTCCGACGGCTACGTTTCCGTCGGAAAGTATAAATTACCGACTGAAAAATACCGTCGGTAATGCCGTCGGACAATACTGACGGATTGGCCGACGGATAAGCATCCGTCGGAACTGATAAATTACCGACGGCAAAATACCGTCGGCACGTCCGTCGGCAAAATACTGACGAATTGGCCGACGGATAAGTATCCGTCGGAAAATATACATTACCGACGGTTAAAGACCGTCGGTACTTCGGTCGGCAAATACTGACTCCTTTACCGACGGATGAAATCTGTTGGAGGTTTCGACCGAATTCCGACGGAATTTTCATCCGTCGGAAAGTTCTGACCAATTATTTCCGACGGAAAGTTTCCGACGAGTGTTGGATGGAAAGCGGTCGGAAGGCGCCTTTTCCGACGGATTTCCGACGGATTCAGTCCGTCGGTAATCCCGCTTTTTCTTGTAGTGGTTGCGGCGTCCAGCGGGCCACGGTACCGCCACTACTGTGGGCTTCGTGAGAGCTTCAGAATCGGTGACGAGTACGAGATCATCGACGCGAAGGAAGGGGAGTCGCTCCTGGTGAACAAACCAGGTTGTCTCCTCCTCTCCGTGGACCACCTGGAGGCGGGCTTCCGGCTACCGCTGCCGGAAGTGGCGAAGGCGCTTCTCAACTGCTGGGGCGTTTCGTCGATACAGTTGACGCCCAACACATGGAGGTACATATGTATCTTCAACGTCATCTGCAAGATCAAGGAGATCCGGGGCTTGGCGGATGTATTCCGAGCTCACTTCAAGCTTTCCGCTTCTCGGCCGTTAGGAGCGGATATCTACTACGCCAAGCATCGAACAGATAGGATGCATATTCAACTGTCCAACAAGTATTCCAACAACAAAGGTTGGATGGACAGGTTGCTGTTCGTGCGCCGCCGGGATGGTGCAGAGTGGGGATTCCCCACTGTCATCCGCTCGGCACGGAAGGACAGCTTTCCGAAGCTGATCCAAGACGAGGCGAGGGCCTCAGACAGCCTTCTCCGAGCAGGTGTTAGGAATGGAGAAGGTTATGTGACTGAGTTCTCGCTCGTCAAGCATGGCCTGAGCAAACCGTGGAGTAAGTATACGGACTCTGGTCGTTTACTTGCTGGTTTGGTGACCTTGCTCTAACTCTTCTTCTTCTTCTTCTTCTTCTTTTTGTGTGCAGCTGCCGCGGAGCTGGAGGCTGTGAGGGATCTGGAGGCGAACGAAGATTTTGCCGAACAGATCCCTATTCTGGCGCACATGGTGTACGAGGACGACAATGTTGCGGCCGTTGTTCGGGTTCCCTCTGCCGTGAGGGTTGGTGACGCAGTAACAACGGCGCTTGTTGCTCCTTCGTCTACCCAGGAGCGCCCAGAAATGGCACGGGTCCCTGAAAAGGGGCCCGGAAGAATTCGCCTGAAGAAGAAGGCCACCAAGGAGGTGGTTTCGGCTGGAGCTCGGACTCCACCGGAGAAGGGTGACGGGACGACTCGTCCTTCCGCCTCTATGAAGAAGAGGCCAGTGTTGTTCGATGAGGGCGCGGAGGACGCAGAACAACTCCATGCTCGGAAGAAGAAGAGGATGGTCCAAGCTGCTCCTCAACATGGCGAGGAGGAGACTGAAGAGGAAGTGGCAGAGGCGCAGTTGCTGCTGCGCAAGAAACGTAAGTCCGTGGAGTCGGTCGATCAGGGAGCACCGCGGATGTCCTCCGTGGTGCGTCCAGAGGTCGCGCAGAGGATGGCGACCGAACTGGGGCTCGTTGTCGTGAGCGATGGGTTGGAAAGTCCAGCCAGGGAAGAGGCGAGGGGCTCCACCTGCTCAAAGGATAGGGAGCTCTCGGATGCTTCCAATACTGGTGGTGCCGAGCACGGTGCCACCAGCAACACTGCAGAAGCTTCTACCTGGAGGAGCGGAGAAGTCGCGGCATCTTCTGCTCGGGGGGAGGAGGGCCCTCCGATCATCAAAGCGCCGGGGATGGTCTCCACAACAACCGCCGTTGCTGTTGAGGGGGTCTTCACCCCGAAGGACGCCAGAACCGAGGAGGACGCCGGTGCGACGGAGGTTTCCGCCACTGGTGGGATGCTGGAGAGCAGCGTGGTGGCTCCGGTGCCACACGCAACTCTGTTCGAAGGACAGGAAGTGGTTCCTGCTGCAAGGGCCACTGAAGAAGCGGCCGTGACGACGGGGGCCTCTAAGGAGATTGCTGCTACCACTGGGGGCACCCTGCCCCCCATGCCCCCCACCGAGGTGGTTGTTAATGTAATTGTAACCGCCAAGGTAGTTGAAGGTGCTGGAGGGGAGGCAGCGGAAGTTGGGGGCGGTGTTCGGGCTGAAGAGTCCGATGAAGACTGGATGCCCCTTAGAGAAGTGCTGTTGATGTAACACCCTCCTCCGACATCACACAAATACATACATAACCTTTGATCGGAAGAGGGGTTACGCTGACAAACTTTCGTTATGGGTAGATATATCCGTGCAATGCGCAAATCTGGCAAACCATTCCACAAAGGTATCTTCGAACACATTATAATATACAAAGTGACAAAGTAGCAACACTCATTATTTACAAAAGCTAAGTTTTTCTCTCACTCTAACTTAATACATTATCAACTAAAAGAAACTACTAAAACTACATTATTTTTCTTCATCTCTTCATCGTCCGCAGCGGAATTAGGATTCACATATAGTTGATATTATACACACCTTCAATCTGAAAGGGTTGGAGGAAACAAAGGCGTGAGTCGGAAGGACTCAGTAGGTGACAGTAAACATAAAGATAGGAGTTTCAAATTTTAGAGCTTCAAGAGTATTCAGAAAGTGCATATATGGAAAAAACATAATTGCTCATGAATCTTCATACTTGACATAAACATATAGCCCAAGTAAATTTCATAACGGGCTCAGATAAATCATAGAACAAAGTCATATTTGTCTTTCAGAATTCAGACCATAACTTAATTTGGAAACAAATTCGACAGGCATCACTGCTCTCAAGAGGTTACTATAGACGTAATTTACCATCCTCAGTGCCTAGGCGATTCCAGCACCTTAGATCTTTTCATTGCGCAAGAACGGAGTTTATTACCCACCATCGTCAGTCCATTGACTTGGATTTACCTACAAACTGTTGCCCTCAGCTGATCACAAGTGGCTGGTGCTACCACAAGTGATCCTAAACCCTCTTTGAAGAGAGCACTGTCTTCAAATCATAAATTTCTTTTCATGAGCATAAAGGAAATGGGAAATCCAAAGGTAGTTTTGGTTGAGAATTAGTACACATATCTTAGTGACAAAGTAGCTCAGAGTTCAAGAGTATAAGAAAGACAATTGGCTGAGACAGGGTTATAACTCAAGTCAATACTTCAGAAGATTTGAATCATATAAGAATCTAAAAGAAAATGAAGATCCATAATGGTCATCACAAATTATTCACATCTCATGAGGTGTTCAAACATATGAACTCTCAAGTGGTCAAGTTTTATAACTTCAGTTACCGAATATCGAAGAATAGACTCAATCGGAGTACTATTCGTAATTGCTAACTTTAAGAATAACTTAAGGGAGATTAAGGTACATAATGTGGGTAAACTTTGAGGTAGTATGAAAATAAATACCAAGGTAAATGAGACGGTAACTTCCATGGCTTTTAGGATGAAGTTCTAGCATAGATTCGGACATGAAAGAGTGCAGAAATCTGAATCAACATTGTACCTGTCGACAGATTTGAAGGGGCTGTCGACAGATGGAAACAGACAGAGCTCAGATCTTCTGGCTCTGTAGGGATCTGTCGACAGCTGCAAGAGATCTGTCGACAGATCCATACAGTCCAGAACTCTGGAAGTCTGGACAACATGCGCCTGTCGACAGCTTTGGGCTGCCTGTCGACAGCCGCCTGTTCCTCACTCATAAGTGACTTTGAATGCACTCTAAACATGCTAACCATGGAACCTATGAATCAAGGCATGATGTATATCAAATAGAAGAGTCTAATTATAGTTCTCACAGTGGTTTATAAACCGAACAAGCGAGATGAATCGAGAGGTTTGCAATTCAAACTTGTCTAGCTAAAAACTAGACAGATATTGTTGGAAGTGTGGTCTTGATAGCAATGGGTTATTGGGAGATTCTTACAAGATGGACACTAAAACACAAGATGTTTAATGTTCCAAATCAAGGCTTGAGGTACAAACATCCGAATGGAAAGAAATCACAATATTCTAGGATATCGAAATTTCTAGCAAAACTCTATAACACAAACTTGGATCATGGGTGGTATAAGAAGTTAGAAATCTACTTAAATTGTAATGGGGCTGGAGAAGCTCCTTGATAATTATATGATTCCATAGGTAATAGGGAAAATCAAACGAAAGATTCTGAAAGTACAATCTCGTACACAGACTTAACCAAGACCGGTTAATGAGCTTGAAGGCAACTCGTGTAAGGTTATGATCTTTCTAACTAGAGCAGTGGGTAGAAGTATGTGGAGAAGATAGGAATCTACTTTTCCTCAAGGTAAACAAAATCCTTGAATACCTATAATCAAAAGTGAACCAAAACAAGAAGAACTCTACAGATCATGGTACAAACAAGAGACATGGTTTCTACGAATGAGAAAACCATGAGCATGTACATAGGAAACTGAGAAGGATTCATGGTATGACACCTACCTGATTATAAGAGAACAAAAGGTTCTTATTCTTCTTCCTCTTAACGTAGAGATCAACACAGCAACAAAGTGAGGAAGTAGGAAGACTGCTGAAACAGGGACTTCGGTAGTTGCTTGTTGAGGATATGGCGATCCACACCAGGCAAAATAGTAGCAGCAACTACTACAATGGCTCCAACAGAAATCTTCTCACACACCAGGTGCAAGTACATCAACAACAGGGGTAGCACGAGCAAGAGTGTAAAAATCCTTACGAAGGTTGAAGGAGAGACTTATATAAACTCTCAGATCTGCTGCATGTTAGGCACGTCACCCATACATGTGTCTGAGTAGAAACCCTCTTAACCAGCCAAGGACACCTAATGCATGCATCCTCCCAAAAGTTTACACATAAGGTAGGTACATGTAAGCCCTTTCAACCAAAGAACATGGCTTAGGTTGCTACATTACGTAAGCCAAGGAAATTAAGGAAAATAGCTTCTGTAATTAAGTAATAAATCGGTTGGACCAATAATTCCCATATTTAGTTGTCCTAATGATGTCCATTTAAGTTGAAATTTCAACCATAGGCTAATAGGAAGGTTTTACAAATTGTCATGATTTTTATTTAATTTTTAGAATTTATTTTACACTGGGTGAAAAATCGCCCCAAAAATAGTTGCGTCGACTTAATCTCAAAATATGTGCGTCAAAATTCCAAATAATTACATTTTTAATATCTCCATAATTTTCTAAGAATTATGGTGTTCTTAGATTTTATTTTCGTTACAATTTTCTGGTGTCGCCCTGTCGGGGTGCGCACGACCGAAAGTAGTACCGGGGTATGATAAAGTGTCTTAAACATACCCTTAATCCTAAATATCACAATTTAAACCTAATTGGTTTGCATAAACAAGAATTTTTAAGTAAAACATGGTATTTAAAATTTGAGGGTATTACAGTTGAAGAGGCTTCCCGAGGACCCCTCAGTGGCAGCGTTGGAGGCGGCACTTCGCCGTATGGAAAACGCGCCAAGGGAGCTGCCCGCGAGCCCCACCGCTTCCCATCTCGACCAGTTGGCGAGATGCCTGGATCTTCCCCCCGAGCAGACTCCGGAGAGACCAGTGGAAGGTTACCACCCGGAGGGCCAAGGGGAAGACGACTTGAGCGACGTCGACCTGGAGGCTCTTACGGACGGGGTGTCCAAGTCGCTGGGTATTCTGAAGGCTCTGGCTGTTCGGGGCCAGAGGCAGAAGTATCTCTATGAGGCGCAGGCGGCTTTCTGCGAGGACCTCTCAGCGAGACATAAGGCTCGCGAGGTGACGCTGGAGGAGGAGGTGAAGAACCTCAAAGCCACCCTCCATGCTTCGGAGCTGGATGCTGCCTTGGCACGGGCCGAGAAGGACGCCCTAGCCAAGGTGGTAGCAGATGCGGGGGTCCGTGCCGTTGCTGAATACAAGGCCGGGCCGGAATACAAGGAAGATCTGGAGCAGTATGGGGCCCGCTGCTACAGAGTGGGTCTCAATGCTGGGAAGGACCTCGGGGAGCGGCTATCTTGGGTTGAACGCGCCCGAGAGGCCTTTGAGGCCGCCGTTCAGGAGTGCCGGCGTCGCACCCATGACGCCCGTTTAGATGGTGTGCGCTTCGCACAATTCCAGTCTGGGCGGATGCCTTCTTCAGATGAAGATGCTGGCCCTTCCGAACAGGCTCCTTAGTTCCCATGGTCCATGCTCTTCCTGTATTTGTTCTTTTTGTAACCGCGGTCCAGGGGACCCGCTTGTAAGAAAAATCTTGTGAATGAAGATTTCCGTTTCCATCGTTCGACTATGGCTTCTCTTCTTCTATCTTCTCCCTTTTGTCATTGTTCTTGCTCGGATGAAAATCCGTTGGTTTTATAAGCGTTGCATGTACAACGCAGATCATTGGGAACCGAAAAAAGGGGTTCCGATCAGGGGTGTATGCTTAAACGCTTGTGTAACAATAGGAACAGGGAGAAGAGAAGTAGGATGCTGAACAAAGGCTTTTATGAATGATAAGCCTTGAGGTTAGATACATGCCAAGTCCTGGGTATGGCTTCGCCACTAGGGGTAGTTAGCTTATATGAGCCTTTCCCAAGGACATGGGTGACCTGATAAGGTCGTTCCCATTTGATGGCAAGTTTGCCAACTGCTCTTCGGGGATCCGAAGCCGAACAGTGGCGCAGAACCAAATCTCCCACATTAAACCGCCTTTCCCGAACTCGGGCATTATAATATTGTGCAAGCCGTTGCTGATAAGAAACGAGGCGAATGCTGGCGTCGTTCTGTCGTTCGCCAAGCATATCCATGTTTTCCTGAAGAGCACGGTTGTTGGCGGCTTCATCAAAGTGGGTTGTTCGAATGGTGGGAAGAGCTACTTCCAGATGCACAACAGCTTCTGAGCCGTAAGCCAAATGGAAGGGTGTTTCTCCCGTGGCTACTCGAGCCGTTGTTCGGTGGCACCAAAGAACGTTAGGGAGCTCGTCAATCCATGACCCTCTTGCAGCCTCCACTCTTGTGCGGATCCCATGCAGCAGCGTCCGGTTGGCATTTTCTACCAAGCCGTTGGCCTGGGGATGCGCCACGGAGGTGAAGTGGTTATAGATCCCGAGCTCGGCACATTTCTGTTTGAAGGAGGTGCTGTCGAACTGCTTCCCGTTGTCGGAAGTGATCACTCTTGGGACACCAAACCTGCAGAGGAGGTTCTTCCAAACGAACTTCCACGCGGCTTGTTTGGTGATAGTGGCAACAGGTTCGGCTTCGATCCACTTGGTGAAGTAATTGATGGCCACGAATAGAAACTTCTTCCGACCTTGGGCCTCTGGGAAGGGACCCAAGATGTCAATGCCCCATCTGGCAAAAGGGCGCGGCTCGAACAGGCTATGAAGCTGTTCGACGGGTTGCTTGATGAGCTGTCCGAACTTCTGGCATTCCGGGCATTTCCTGACGAAGGACATGCAATCCTTCTGAAGAGAAGGCCACCAGAATCCTGCTCGGATAATGCTGCGTGCTAGCGTTCTGCCCCCCAGGTGGCTTCCGAACAGCCCCTCATGGACTTCTTCGGTGGCCGCTAGGGCCTCCTCAGGGTTGAGGCACCGTAAAAGAGGTCTTGAAAGGGACCGCCGGTATAGCTTGCCTTCTACGAGGGTGAAATGCTGAGAACACATCTTGATTTTCCGAGCTTCACTCTGTTCAGGCGGAAGCTCACCTCGGTGTAAGTACGCCAAGAGAGGGTCCATCCAGCTCGGAGTTGGTGGGCCCGTCTCTACGACTGCGACGTTTACTTCAGTGCTCGGCGAGGGGAGCTCTTCGATAAACACAGAGCGGGAAGGGGCGATGTCATCTGAGGATGCCAGTTTGGCAAGTGCATCTGCTCGCACGTTCTGCTCCCGTGGGACGTGTATGACTTCGAAGTGTAGGAGGCCCTCCGCTTGGCTTTTGACCTGTTGAAAGTATTGAGCCATGCGGGGTTCCCTAGCTCCGAACTGCCCGCTCACTTGGCTGGCAACTAATTGGGAGTCACTGAAGACCCTAAGCCGAAGGGCTCCGAGGTGCCTAGCCATGCGAATACCAGACAACAAAGCTTCGTACTCAGCTACGTTGTTGGAGGCCGGAAAGCGGAACCGGAGGGCGTACTGGAACTCTAACCCCTCCGGGGAGGTGAGGACCAAGCCAGCTCCACTCCCTGTGACGCAAGAGGATCCGTCGACGTAGAGCTCCCATGGGGGTTCATCTGCCAATGGTGGATCCTGCTCGGCAGGGAGAGTACATTCCGCAACGAAGTCTGCCAGCGCCTGTGCCTTGACCGCCGTCCTCGGTCGGAAGCTGATGTCGAACTCACCCAGCTCTATCGCCCATTTGATAAGCCTGCCGAAGCCTCCGACCGCTGGAGGATGGATTTCAGCGGCTGATCGATTAGAACCGTAACGGAGTGGGCCTGAAAATAGGGCCTAAGCTTCCGGGCAGCCGTGACGAGAGCGAGGGCGAGTTTCTCTGCTCGGGGGTACCTTCTTTTAGCTTCTTGGAGGACCCTACGGATGTAATATACTGGGTGCTATGCCGCTCCTTCTTCTCTGATCAAAACCGCGCTGATGGAGTGTTTGGTAACCGAGAGGTATACGAACAGAGGTTCTCCGAGCACAGGCTTTGAGAGAATAGGAGGGGTTGCCAGATACGCCTTCAGCTCGGTGAAGGCAGCCTCACACTCTTCAGACCACCGTACTTGCCCCCCTTGCTTCGAGCCGCTTTTAGGGCCTCGGAGCAACTTGAAGAAGTTAAAACTTCTTTCTGCTGCTCGGGACATGAACCCGTTTTATGCTGCAAGACGCCCTGTCAGTCGCTGGACGTCGCGCACCGTCTTCGGACTGCTCATCTCAAGTACTGCTTGGATTTTCTCCGGGTTTGCCTCTATTCCTCTATTTGACACAAGAAACCCGAGGAACTTACCCGAACGAACACCAAACGCGCACTTGGCAGGGTTGAGTTTCATATTGTACTTTCGCAGCATTGCGAAAGTTTCCTGAAGGTCGGAGATGTGGTCGGTGCTTGGAAGCATTTTGACCAGCATGTCGTCGATGTAAACCTCCATATTGCGCCAAATCTGCTGCTCGAACATTTTATTGACCAGTCGCTGGTAAGTTGCGCCTACGTTCTTCAGGCCGAAAGGCATTCTAGTGAAACAGTATAAGCCTAGGTCTGTGACGAACGTCGTGGCGTCCTGATCCGGGGGATGCATACTGATCTGGTGGTAACCAGAGTAGGCATCCAGGAAGCTCAGAAGCTCATGGCCGGAAGTAGCGTCCACCAGCTGATCAATGCGCGGTAGGGGAAAATTATCCTTGGGCATCGCTTTATTGAGATCCTTGTAGTCAACGCACACACGTCATTTACCGTTGGCCTTGCGTACGAGGACCACATTGGAGATCCATCTTGGGTATTGAGCTTCTCGGAGGAGCCCAACAGTTCGGCTTTTGACAACATGATCCTGAATCACGGTCTGCCGTTCTCGGTTCACAGGTCGCCTCCTCTGTTGAACTGGTGGGACCCGAGGGTCTAGTCGGAGGCGATGCACCATTAATTCCGGGGGAATTCCCGGAAGTTCGTCGTCAGACCAGGCGAATACGTCCAAATTGGCCAGCAGAAAGGCCCTGTAGTGTTGCTGCTCGACCTCCGCCAACAAGGCGCCAATGTATAAGACGTACTCGGGGTCATCGTCTACCTGGACGGGGATTAAGTCTTCAGCGGGCGTTCCTCGGCTGGTGGAGGGCTGATCGATCGTTGGCGGGGCCGGATCTGCGAGTGGTTGCTTGTCCCTTAAAGAGAGGACATAGCAACGACGAGACTCGCGCTGACACCCGAGCACTTCGCCGACTCTGCTCGGGGTCGAGAACTTCATCTTCTGATGGAGTGATGAAGGTACCGCTTTGATGCGCGCGATCAGACCTCTGCCAAGGATGGCGTTGTATCCAGGCATGTTGTTGATGACCAAGTAGTCAACAACCTTAGTCACGACCCTTGGAGCCATCCCTAGAGTGATCGGGAGGCGAACTCTTCCCATGGGCTGCACCGAAACTCCCGAAAAGCCGAACAGGGGCGAGTTTACGGGGGCTAGCTGATCGGTTTTCAATCCCATGAGAACGAAGCAGTCGTAAGCCAAGACATCGAGGGCACTTCCATTATCCACCAAAATCCGGCGCACATTACAATGATTGATGGTGGCCGAAATGACCAGCGCATCAACGTGTGGGGTCGTAACCCCTACAAGGTCTTCGTCCGAGAAGGTTATAACCTCCTCGGGCGGTGCGCGTGCAGGACTAGTGGGATATGGAGTCGACCGAGGTGCTGAAGGCCTATCCACAACGTGCACTCGCCTTGCGTAGTCGCGTAGGCTTCGAGTGCTTTCTCCGCCTGCGCCGAAACCTCCAGCGATCACATTGATCTCCTGCCCATTGGGCTCATTGTTGATCGGCTGCTCGAGAGTCCATTCTCGACGTCTGGGGAGGTCTTCATTCCGGCGCACGAACCGTCCAAGGTAGCCGTGCTTGATAAGGTCTTCAATTTCGTCCTTAAGCTGGCGGCACTCGGAGGTATCATGGCTGTGGTCGTGATGAAAGCGACAGTACTTATTTTGGTCGCGCCTCCGGGGGTCGGAGCGCATCCTCTGTGGCCACCGAACATATGCTTCATTCCTGATCTCTGCCAGGATCTGTTCGGGTGCCACTGTAAGAGGCGTGTAGTTGGTGAAGGGGCGCGGACGGCGCGGGGAGTCACCGTTGCGTTGTCCTTTCTTCCGATCACGGTCGGAGCCGTTGTCGGAAGGCCTCTTCTTGTCCAACTGCTCCCCCTGCTCCGCTCTACCTGCTGCTAGGCTTTCCTCGCAAGCCGCGTGGCGTTGTGCGATGGAAAGTAGCTCGGCGAGGGTGGCAGACTGCTGGACGCTGAGGGTCCTCTGCAAGAAGCCGTTGCGAGTGCCCTGAATGAGGGCACTGGTTGCCAGAGGGACGTCCAGGCGCGAGATGCGAAGCGCTTCTGTTCGGAACCTTTTGACAAAGTCCCAGAGCGCTTCACCCTTCTTCTGGCGTACGGCCAGGAGGGAAGCCGTCGTTCGCGGCTGTGACCTTCCACGAAGGAAGTTGTCCCGAAATGACTTCTTCAGTTGACGGAAGGAGGAGATAGAGCCCGCCGGGAGTGTCTCGAACCAGGCTCTAGCAGTCTCCTTGAGGGTTGCAGGGAAGGCCCTGCACTTGGCCGCGTCTGATGCTCCGTGGAACACCATGTGTGACTCAAAGCCGTGGATGTGGTTGGCCGGATCGGTGGTGCCGTCGTAGGGCGCGATGGTGGGCAGAGGGAGCTTGGGAGAGACCCGTGCTTCCAAGATCTCCCTACTGAAAGGGGAGCGGAAGTCCAGGTCATCATCCACCGGAGCTTTCCCCTCCGCACGCTGGACCATCGCGTCCATGCGGCGCTCCAGGTCGACGACGCGTCGTAAGCGTCTGGCGAGTTCCTGCTCAGAATTGGCGGAGCCCGCTCTGATGGACCCGTGGGAGTTGGCTCCCACAACCGATCGTGGCAGGCGAGGGGAGGCGACAGAGCGACGGGGCGAACGCCCACGGCGCTCCGATGCCCGCTCCTCGGATGGGGCTCTGACGGCATGCACATCCTCTCCGCACCCATCTGCATGTGTAGGGCGTTCTCCTGCGGTCGGAACAACAGTAGGCTGCTCCTGTCCTCCTTCCTATACGCTTTCAGACCTTCAAACAGCCCCTGTTTTGCACAGCGAACTTTCATGAGATCCATCTCAAACAAGTACCAATTCTTTTGGGTTTGTAAGCCAGAGTTTTGAGTTTCTTCACCTGCCCGTAGTTTAAGATCCCTGCCGAGGGGCTCAGCTCAATGTTGCCGTAGCGGTTGAGCTCCCCGGGAACGAACCCTTCCCCCCTGAAGCATTTGGTGACGTACATGAAGTCGGTGGGCACGAGGCCGAACCCGAGCTCGTCCCATTTGATGTCCGCGTACTCCTCGTAGCTTTCATGCAGGAATAATGGCGAACGGGGGAAAAAAACACAGAGGTTAGTTAATAACGATTTGGCCGGTGAAAGAGGGGAAGGAAAGGAAGCCATCTGCGCGGATTGATGCAGACAAAAAGCCCACAGTGAAAGAATCTCGAATCCCAGAAGAGATGAAAGGACATTTCCATGCAGAAGAAGGTCATGGCCTTGGTGACCCATGAACGGTTTGCCGGGGTGGGGGAGGGTTCGCCCCAGTGGGAGAGGGGGTTTCGCCTTGGGGATGTGTGGGGGAGGAGGTTTCCATGGGCGAATAGATGGGGGAGAGGGTTTCATTTCACACGGGGTTAGAATAGGGTTTTTCAAAAAATATAAGTGAAGATAACATATTGAACTTATATTAAATATTTAACCGTCTTTGAATCTAAAATTAAATTTTTTGTGTATTAGACCTAAAATTAATTCTATGCCACTTTTTTTGGACCGGAAGTCAAAAATCTCTTTTAAATACTATTATCGAACCGCACGCCACCTTTGTCATACTCATCTGGTTGACCAAAAGAAAGGTTCCAACATTCTAGAGTTTTATTATTAGGTCCTTATTTAAGGGCTGCAAGCCAACCACTCGTTGTGATCTCTTGATCAGGCATGAGGATAACATTGTATGCCTTTATTTCAAAGTGTGTGCATTGACCTTGTTCTTTATTTAGTGACAACAATGTGGTGTAGCTTTCAATTGAAAGCATCACCGTTGGACTCGCATATATATACGTTGCAATCTAATGACTTACGGGCTGGGATTGATAACGTACCGTGTGAAAATTTCATTTACGTGATCGATCGTGATTACTTCTATCTAGAAGATTGGAACCATCAAAATTTAGAGTTAAAAATTCACTGTACCTTCTAATTAAATAAAAGTATGACCATACCTTCACTGAACAGGTAGACCACGAAACAAATGACTCACTAACAAAACTGTTCCCCGGAGTTTGAGTAGGTATGAGTTTGGACGAAATGGAGTATAACTCAATCGATCGAGGAATTGATTTGTTGAAACTAGACGCAGACTCTTAACATAATTTGTCTTGAGGAATACTTTTGTGAGGATTATTATTTTTGTAATTTGACTACAATTCAATTAAGAAATATCACTAGTAAGTGAATGATTTGCAATTTTCATCCCCGATTTATCGTATTTATGGATCAGTCCCTAACATTGTCATTTAAGAAAACAACCCTTAGAAATATGTGTTTATCGAAGAAGTGTGTGGGATTATGAGGATTTACGAACAAATGACAGAATTTGGAAGGGTTAATGCCTATCACTAGAAAAAATAACAATACGACTTGCCCCAAAATTAAACAACCCTCCCAAACTAAGGCCCCGTCATACCCCACTATATATACGGCCGTATAGAACAGTACCTAGAGATTTCCAATTCCCAAACATGGCCAGTCTCAACATGGGTGTAGATGAATTGAGCTGAACTGAGTATTATGTTTCTCAAGTTCCATTCATTGATTTTTAATCGATTTTGAGCCGAGTTCGAGTTTTATCAAATATTAAAAATAATTGTTCATTTAAATACTCTCGACTTTGAACCTTTAACATATATTTTAACGATATATATATATATATAAGTCCAATCTAATTTATAAGTAAAAAATTAATTATTCATAAGACCTCAATCCATCTTGTTTCAAAATCATATCACAAGAGTCTTGATAAGTTATTTAATTTAACTATTATAGTATAATATTTAAAATATATTTATAATTATATAAATTTAAAAATTAAAAGAACTTACTCACGAATTTAAACGAGCCGTGTAGATTTTTGTTCACACTCGACTCATTTATGAAACAAATTTACAATTTTATTTGAGCTTGACACATTTATTTTCTTAAATGTACAGAATTCAAGTAACATTCGAATTACTTCGTAGAGTGCATTGATTTGATTGCAATATCTACCTCTTGGGACGACTAGCTTTAGCGTGGGAAACCAACAGCCATCGCCTTTTGGGGACGATATGGGTGATGCTACATGCTACAGCTCATGTTAGAGGAGAGTTCTATAGATATTAATCCTATATCGAATATCTAGGCGGAGCTCCTATGCTCATATGTTGCGCACACATCACCTTTAATTTGTATTGTGCCAAACAGATTCACTGATTCAGTCCGACCTAGGAGTCCATCGAGCTGTCTCAAACGACTCAAGTTGCGCACACATCACCTTTCATGGTGCTAAATGCAATTCATCAATATTAATTACTAAATAGAAAATAAAATAAAATAAAAAGATAGTTCATACATATATACATACGAGAATACTTATTATAAAACATGTCTTGTAATAAAATTGACTTAGATTGTAAGAAAATAATTTTACAAACCAAAAAAACAACAAGCAAAAGGATCTCATCAATCATCCTCTCTCAACGGACGACATTACTTTCTTACAACACATATCAATTTTATTATAAGATGTATCTATCAATAAATGTTTCTTAAAAAGTATATATAATAGGCTGGCCCTCCATATTAAATTTCACCGGCACCGTTGACGGCACGCAGATCCCACGTGACCTCCCGCGTGGTCCCTCGCCATCAGCAGGACAGTGCAGCACCAATGCACCATCCACCAACCCTGTCCCCCCCGCCATCAAGTTTTTAGAGAGGGAGAGAGACAGAGACACACAGAGAGAGGAGCCCCGAACCCAAGCCTCTTAAAATTTGTCCCAAACAACTTTAAATATTAATAATATCGACCTAATGATGGTGAAACAAGGCACGAGATTTCTTTGCCGTGGGAGTAAATAGAGCTTCAACAGAAGTAAAGAACATCTCCCATGGGGATGCCGTCACCGCTACGCATACGAAGGTAGGAATAAGTGACATCGCACCGAAACTGACAAAAGACAATAGTTTGCTCCAAGAGTTTTTTTTTTTGTTTTGGTTTTATGTCTTGCAAAGACAGAACGAAGGCGGGCTGCTTTGCTTATTTACAGAGAGATTCGTTTTTGATTTTTGTGATTTAGGAGCCCGAATAAAGACAGAATTAAAAGATGTAAATAAGAAAAAAAAAATAATACCAGATCGAAGAAGAAAGAGGAGGCCCGTTCTTGGGAAGGGCCTCCCCTTCTACCGCCGGGGCACCAGCTGGGTCCCCTGGCCGCCGCCTCCCGCGGCGACGAGGTGCCCCTGGGCCATCAGCGACTTGTAGATCTCCACGATCATCTTCTCGTCGTACTCCTTGAGAGCGGGCGGCCCGAACCCCAGCGGCGCGGGGTCGCCGCCGAAGTACCCGAGACCGCCCCCGGCGCTGAACACCCGGGAGTTGGCGAAGCGCAGCATCATCCGGACGTAGGCGTCCCGGACCGCCGTGAGTAGCTGCCGTGGGGCGGCCACCGCGCGGCGGAGGAACCTCAGCTTCGGGGCGATCTTTATCCGCCAGAAGCGCCGCCGCCTCCCGCCCGCTCCCTCACCCTGGTCGCCAGCGGCGGACAGCTGCACGCGGGGGCGCTGGCTCCTCCAGCGCCAGCCCCTCGACCTGGCGCCTCCGCCGCCGTCGAGGCGCTGGTAGCGCTTCCTCTTCCAGTAGCCCTTGAGGCCGCCTTTGTAGCCCTCCATCTCTCCGCCGGAATGAGCAGAGCAGATCGGATCAAAGTGCGGAGGAAGTCTGCCGTTATATATACAAAGAGAAATGCTGGTGGGGAGAAAAGAAGAGACGATAGCGATGCATTTATTAAGCGAGCGAGGTGGGGGAAGAGAGAGAGAGAGAATACAGTGTAGAGAGAGTGAGAGGGTGGGCACTGGAGAGAGTTCCGGCACCTTTGGCGTTTCTAGCTCTCCCTTTTTTGTTAACACCTGTTTTAGTTTAGTTTTTGGTTTTCCATTTTTACGCATCACCCCATGGAGCGTTTTATTTTACATATATATCCTTAAGAACATTATATTTTCAGAACAAATACTTTTTGGCAAAAATATATAGATGTCCTTGGAATGTATCATACATCATACTTAAAAGTTAAAACGAAATCTTCATATTATATTCTATACTCCTTAAATCAAAAAAGAATTTGAGAAAAGATCGGTTAAAAGAGGTCAATTTACAAAAATATTTCTATTAAAAAGTGAGAGAGAGAGCTATAGAGAGAAATGATAGAATGAATAGAGAGATAATGGAGGAAGAAAGAAGATGTGTCGAGCGGTCTCCCCCCGACTTTCAAAGAGAGAGAGAGAGAGATAGGGAGAGAGAGAGAAGAGGGTGTCAGAAGAAGAGATGCCCTCCAACTCCGACACATGCACACACATAGAGAGAGAATGTAGAGAGAGAGAGACTACTGCTCTCCCCTTGTGATGCAAATTACCAAAATGGACGAGGATGGTGGCCATCATGGCTGCCTCACCATCCTCTCCCAGATGAACGTAGAGAGAGAAGAGGGTGGCAAAAGGGGAGGGATGTCTGTAGGTTATCGTGTGGGCAGCTCTTTCACTGGAGTGCATCTTGTTATGGCAGAGGAAGAAAAACACCTACTCTTGTTGCTGCTTCGACCTCCCAATTGACGACATCTTTTGCAAAGTGGATTAACTCTAGCAAGATGTCATGGCAAGACGAAGGGTGGTTGATTACTGACTTCATGACCTTATACACTATTATTTTTCTTTTTATTCTTCTTGTTATTTTATTGTCTTTTTTCTGGCCATAGAAGCAAGGAGGAGAGAGAGAGAGAATGAAGGGAGAGAGAGAAGAGGATGTTGCAGGTGGAGGTATCGGAAGGGTCTCTTTCTCTAGTTCTAGTTCTGACAATGAAAGAAAGAGAGAGAACACATGTACGTAGAGAGAGAAGAAAGGTGTAGCGTATTGATTGTTCGGATCGTCATATAATAGTTGTGGAGGCCAGTGTGTGGCCAATGTTATGTGTAGTAGGTGTTCACGCAGGTTTTCGGGGCGTTGTGGGCCGACAGGTTGGGCCCAAAGCGCCTACTTGTTCACTGTCTGTGAACGCGACAGTGAGGAGTGTCGCGTTCTTAACGCGACGGTTCTAGGTGTCGCGTTCATGGAACCGCTGTTTTGAGTCGCCGTATGCATTCGCGCCGCGTGTCGCACGCTGGGCGGCTTGCTGACGTCATGAGTGGGAAGGCGACAGTCTCCTATGTCGCGTTCCCAACCGAGCTGCAAGCTCTGCTCGACTAGGGAAGGAGATTTCGCCATGGTAGAGGGCGATCCGACGATTTGGTGATGTTTTTGGCGTGTTCTCGCCGCGAGGACGTTACGTGGAGCGGGGGAAACGCCATGTGGGTCTCGTTCTTCGCATTCTTCGCGGAGGTAGGGAGATTCCACCTCGTTTTGAAGCATGGATTGTGTGTGTGGCGTGATTAACACGTTATTTGCTTTACAAACCATAGATACTATGCTAGGATACTCATTAAAGCATGAAAAATGAATGAAAACATCGATTTACAGGGTTTGTGGGGGAGATCCAGCGAGGGGTCCCTGGATTAGGGTTCTCGCCTGTGAAGGCGACGGACCCTCCTGTCGCGTTCTGAACGCGACAGGCCGACCCGTCGCGTTCAGGTTCTTGAACGCGACATATCGGGGTGTCACGTTCAGAAGGCGACATGGGATGACCCTGTCGCGACAACAGGTCCGAGGGGCTTTATTTCTATGCATGCTAGCGTGGTTATCCAATTATCGTGAATCGTTGTGAATGGCTATGGTAAGTGGTGTGTTGGCACTTGTAGCACTCGGGGAGCGTGTTGTTGTGTGGTTGGCGTAGTGTTCATGCGGTGGTTTTGGGGTTTCACGTGGTTTGTGCAGTGTGCACGTGGTTTGTGTGTGCGTGGCGGGTAGTACGATGCCTACCGTGGTTATCTCTTCAGTTGGGAGCCCCAGATTTTGTATGAGCCACGCATGTGTGTGTTCGGGGCTTGTCCCAGTACTTGTGTACCGTTGAGGTCTGTGTCGTCTTCCTGAACACCCTCACTCTTGTGTAGAGTTGTACGTCCGGCTGAGGGAAAGACGACAATGGGACAACGACTTGTGAGAGTTTGTGTTTTTTCGCTTGTAGCGCGCTCGTGGTTGGGGGTTGCGGACACCAGTAGACGTACTGGGCCCCAGCTAGTCATGTTTTCCAATGCCTCACTTTAGGGAGCTCTGGCCGGAGTCCCTAAAGGTGCCAAGCATGGGTCTGCGGCTGCGTGTCCGCAGGAGTGGTGTTGGTTGGTCTCCACAGTTTCTTGACTTGTTCTAGTGGAGCGGCAGTTGGACCTTTCGTCCGTAGCTGCGAGACTGAGAGGTAGTCCTGTGTTGTTTGTCCGGGTCAGTAGCTGGTATCACGAACCAGTCTTCGTGGCTCGAGTGTGGCGCTTTCCTACTTTAGCTCATACACTTCGTTGTGGTTTGCTGTTTGATTATTAAAGCTGCTTTTATTAATAGTATGTGTAAGTAGAATTTACAGCTTTAATATCCTGCCTAGGTAGTTCTATAAATTGCTAGAGTAGCTTTCTGCTGCTGTTATTTATAAGTTTAGTTTGCTCAGTTTCTAGGGGAGTTTCCCTACTGAGCTAGTGACTTGTGAGGCTCACCCCCTACTCCTTTTAGGTGAGGGAGAGCAGGAGGCTGCTCATCGTTCGTCTAGTTCTGAGCCGCACTGTAGCGGAGCAGGGTCTGCACCTCCAGCAGTGTAATCTACTTTCTTTGTGCACCTCGGGATATGCCTCAAGTTTAGGGTTGCAAACGAACCAATACACTCGACGAGTAGCTCGATATTCGACTCGATAACAACTCGACTCGACTCGCTTATTAAACTAACGAGCCGAGCTTGAACAAAAAAATAAGCTCGGTTCATAACGAGCCGAGCTTGAACAAAGGTATGCTCGACTCGATTATGTTCGCGAGTAGCTCGTTAAGATACTCGATAAAATACTCGTTAAGATACTCGATAAAACACTCGTTAAAATATTCGATAAATTATTCGTTAATATACTCGTTACTATACTCGATTTAATATTCGTTAACATACTTGATAAATTAGTCATTATATTATAAATATCATATTAGATAAATTATTTGTTAAATATAAAGTACAAATATATTATATATTCTTACAATTTATTATCAAATTATAAAAATTTATAAAATTTTATTTGTAACCAGTCCCACACACAAGCAAACCCTATTTCATCAACCCCCAAATCCCATTCCCGACCGCTTTCCAAGCTTCCAGGCAGCACCTTCGGCCCTTCCCCAGGCCACACCCCGGCCCCGACTCCCAGGTCCTCCAGCGGCGCAGGGCTCCCCCCTGGCTCCCACGTCCTCCCAGCGGCACAGCGCTCCCCTCCGGCCCCTCCCAGCGTCCCTGGTCGACGCAGCGGCGCAGCGTTCCTCCCCCTCTGCCCCTCTCAACGGCGCAGCGCTTCCCCTCCTATCAGCGGCGGAGCGTTCCTCCCCCCTCGGCCCCTCCCAACGGCGCAGCGCTTCCCCTCCTATCAGCGGCGGAGCGTTCCTTCCTCCCTCGGCCCCTCCCAGCGGCTCAGCGTTTCCCCTCCTACCAGGCAGCGGCGCAGCGTATTGATTTTTCAGACTTTTGTTTATTTTTTTGTTTATTTTTTAGACTGATTTCTCACACGGTGGACACCGACATCCGCCTGAACCTTGGAGCCGTCCTCATGGTCAGTCTGAAAGCGGACACCCCCATCTGCCTGATCATCACGGGCATTTCCGCCATACCCTTTATTCACCAATTTCTTCTTCCGGTAATCAGCCCATGTCCCCCCGGTCGTCATTATATCAAGCTTGGAGATTGTCTTGTTCACCTTTTGTCTGGCATACTCTTCAACAATGCTAACTGAAGTCTCCCTATGTCTCAGGAAGAACTCCGCAAGTAGGATATCTCTTTCTCTAGATGTCAGATCACCATGGCATCCCTGCATTTGGTTTCCAGCTCAGGTATGATGGTACAATACATCAATAGCTCTCTAGTTCACAAGATCGATCTATAATGCAACATTTAATTTTTACAGTCCTTGGGCAAACAACAGCAAAGTTCCTCCAGTTTGTCAAACTATGGATGAGGAATACTGCATCTTACACATCAACTTCAATTGTTGAGGCACTTTTGCTAGACTGCCTTATAATAGGTATACTATGCTTTATTATTTGTATTTTTCCTCCTTGTTCAGGCTTATTATGGTCATCTCTTTATTACGTGATGCTATGAGTATGCCCAAAATGGCTATGTACCTTTTACGTTGTTCCCTTTTGTGAAGTTGAATAATTTGGATACTTGAACATGTAGCCTTTTGTCATTTTTCTTGAAGAAATTTGGGGAGATAGTACGGAGTCACTTAATGTTTTACCATTGGGCTACTCCTTTTTGTATGGTTCTTGAAGAAAAACTGATCTATATATGCTGCTCCATTTCCATTTTTTTTCCTTAAAACTGATCTATATATGCTTAACTGTTAAGTGGAACTCTGTGAAGGAATGGCCCAAACCTTTCTCATCTTCACCCAACTTGGAGTCATCACTTCTCACTCCTTTGTCATTATTCCGAACCAGGCATCCACATCTTGTTTATGGTTGTGCAGCTGTCACTTGATCAATATTTAAGCTTGGTGGGCATTTTGTGCTGAATTCTGGGGAGAAGGCTGTGGGAGGGCAGTGGCATGTGCTGTTGTGGGAGAGAAAATAAGTATGATGCCCTGGACTCCTTGGACAAGAAACAAAAAGAAAGCACAGCTGCTGCACTTTGCATCAACAAAAGAACAGGGACCAGAGGGGGAAAACAGATGTCTAATACTCAACAAAGGTGGCCATGAGGTGTCTGTGTATAGTGTAGGTGGGGACAGGGTGAAGCTTGTGACCGCTAAGCTGCCTCTAGCTCCCACTATGATGCAGAACTGTTTACCTCACCCATGCCTCTTCTCATTCATTCCCTCTCCAAGTCTTTCTCTAGTTATGTTACTTCTTACAAAAGAAAAAGGTTCCAGAACATGGACCTATGAGTTTCCTGCCATCAATGGTGAATATCATGTATATAGGCCATAAGATGGAGGACAAGGTACATGCACATGCTGTTATTAAAGATGGGTTGATTTGGTATTAAGATTGAGCTTGTGGGCATGGCCACAGCTTGATGTTTATGTAGCATATATAGATCATTTTGTATGTTTATGTAATAAATCCTGCCGGTCATCTTAACTGTTAAGTGGAAGATTGTGTATATGTTTTTATGTAGTATGACATTAGGGATATTTTGGGTTTTTAAATTTTTTCTATGGCATATTTTGGTGAAAAGTGATGGCATATTTGTATAACATGCAACAATTTATATGGTATGACATTAGGGGCAAATCTATTTTTTTATTATTTTTCTATGACATTTTGATAAAAAATTAGGAACATAAGTCTATAACAATTTATATAGTATGGCATTAGGGGCATTTTGGGTTTTTTTAACCTTTATGTTGCACACTGTGATAAAAAAATTGGGAGTATGTGCATAGCTTGTAGGTTGTCATGTTAAACGAGCCGAGCTCGAGCTTGCACTCGTTTTTGTGTACAAATTTTGATCCGAGTTCGAGTTCGAGCTCAAATATGTGGATGGTTAAACGAGTCGAGTTCAGCCTAAGCTCGTTTAGGTAAGAAATTCGAATTCGAATTCGAACTCGAGCTCGTATTCGAACTCGTTTATGTAAACGAGTAGCTTAACGAGCCGAGCTCAAACATGGTAAATACTTATCGAGCCGAGTACGAACATAGGTCAAAAGTACTCGGCGAGTATCGAGCCGAGTTCGAACTCGCCAATAAACGAACGCCGCCGAGCTCGAGCAGAGTGTTACTCGGCTCGGCTCGGATCGTTTGCAGCCCTACTCAAGTTGTTGTTGTGTGTCTGGCTACAGTTGAGAAATGGCTATGTAAATTTCTTGTAATTTTTTATGAGATGACAATCTTATAATATATTTCAGCACTTTCCTTTATATTTCTACGGACTTGTGAATGATATCCCTTGCGAGGCTTCGGCCCGTTCGCGAGAGGCGGAGTCAGATCATGCACATTATTATGTTAACGGTCTGGACGACGAGGATCGCTACAAAGGGAGAGAGAGAAGAGGGTGTTGGAGGTTTCTCCCCTTCAAGAGAGAGAAAGAGAGTAGAGAGAGAGAGAGAGAAAAGGGTGTCAAAAAGGTCTCCCCTCTGGTTTCGAGAGAGAGAGTTGCATGGGAAAGAAGGAGAGAGTGCCAAGTGGGAGAGGCACTGGAGGAGAGAGAGAGAGAACAAATATTTGTTAAGAGAGATAGAAGACAAGTTAGTTTTTTTTATCTTATTAACTCAATTAGAGTTGAATTAAATGGATGAAATTAAACAATAGAGACATAAATGATGAAATATATGAAATATAAGGGCGTGAAATATAATATAAAGATTGTAAGGATATAATATCAAATATGATGTATTTAGGGATGTATATATATATATATTTCTCATACTTTTAGAAAGATTATATAATCGTATTTGAAACATGGTTCGCCGTATCGCAACAAACTATCGCGGTACGATCGAATTGGGCCGTGCCTGAGGTCTCGCGAGCCCAAGCACGTGGTCGGGTCACCAACTTGGGCGATCCGGTGTGTGCTGCGGCAGCACGTGCGATGCGGTCCAATGGGGATTGGTTCGCGGCGGCAAGCGCGGTCACGGTCCGGTGACCCCCCGCGCGGGTTTGTTTTTTTTGTCCCCCCCCCCCCCCCCCCCCCCCCCCCCATTAGTCACATGTCCTCGCCCCAAACATTTTTTTTTTACCTCCCCCCCCCCCCCCACAAGTCATATGTTAAGTTTTTTATTTTGTTTTTTGTTATGTGTGTTCCCCTTCCCTCCCACCCCCCACATAGGCATAGGTTAGGTTGTTAGGTATTTATTTTTTTTAGAAAATCTATAATGCGAGGTTGTTCGAAGTGAAAGTTATACCCTCTATTATGAGAATTTTGTGAACATATATGTTCAGCATGATGAGGAGGATTCGGTAAGAACTCGTTAAATGTTCTTATTTACATATTAACGAAGATGATGTTAATTTGTAATTTTTCATGCATATGGCTAAGGAAAGAGTTGGAAAAGAAAGTTGAACCTTTCAAAGAAAGATGATGAATGTGAAGATGACGATATGAATATTGTACGTATTTGGTTTGTAAGAGTTCATGATTATATCCTCAATATTAGATAAACACTAAATAATTATATCATGATTTTGGTATGTTTGTATGTAATGCTAGATAAACACTAATAGTTGTGGTGTGTTGACTTAAATGACTAAATATTTTTCAACCTCTCTATGTGATGTTCTTATGTTTTGCTATTTTTTTTTAATTTGATCATTTTAAATATTCATCAAGTCACAAAACTAAAAAAAATATCAAACAATTTATTTTCCCACCGTATCTCAGCGATACTATACGGTACTGTACCTTACAATAGAGAATACAGCACGGTCGATCCGAATGATACGATGAACCATGATTTGGAAGAGAGAAAAGTTGCGGCACAATTTTTTTGGGTCACCTTTACTATACTCTCTTTTGTTTTCATTTGTTTTCTTTTTATTCTTTTCATGGAGATGCTAACTTGGTAGTATTGGAGTGACATCATGTTCTCCTAAAGCCAACAAATGTCAAATCTACACCCTTTCAACATGCAAGAATAAATGTGGACTAATTCAAGGTTCACTGTGCTGTGCGATTCGATCGTGCCGAAGTCATCTTGGTACGGTGCGGATCGATCTGATAGATTTATTATAAATAACAATAATAATAAATTAAATGAAAAAGATAAGAAGAATATTAAATAATAAAATATATATTAAAATAACATATTTAATTGCACTGTATCGATTGTGTCAAGATTCATCAGAACCCTGACACAATACGATATGATCGTGTCATCGCGATTCACGACAACACGACCAACCCAAATTAAGTCCTATGAACAAAAGAGTGACTTAGATTATGAGGATGTTTTGGCGCACCACCCCGAAGGTATTTCACATCAATAATAAATCAGTAAGTACAAATCGTGGCATGTTAAATAAAGACAACTAGCTCGAGGGCCAAAGTGCAAAAAGTTCTCTACATCTCTACCGTCCTAATTGGAATCAATCCTCAACCAGAAATATATATGGTTGACTGCGGGGCCATTTTTAATGTCATGATCACGACACGGACTTATGTTAAAACAAGATAAACTCACTATTATGAGATATTTGTCAAAGGATGTAGTTTTCAAGGACCCATATTGACATAGTTTATTTTGTGAAATTATTAAACTTTCTAATTATCATAAGACTGTATACAAGAGAATATTTCTGCATCATTTTATGAGATAATTTGCGTATTAATTTTTTACTCCAGTTGAAAGTTTCCTTCAATATATTTAAATACTATAAAAAAGTCCCCATTAGTGCAGTCTTTCCTATTTGAGTTAAACAAATACATAGTAGTCCTAACACTTCCATAATGAAAATAATAAGTATATATATATATATATATATATATATATAGAGTGCTTGTGACCCATGGCACGTCGTCCCCCCCATTGATAGGGCTGCTCGTGCACAGACCAATAAAATGGTCGAAGTACATGCAACAAGCATGCTTGGTCGTGCGACAGCTACGTCTCACTTCTAGTATATGATACTACACCAAACATAGATGTACCAATCAGAATAAGATTTTATATTTTTTTACATAAATATTCTTATAAATATAAGTTATATCAAATATATCTCTCATTTAAATATGTTACAAAAATATATTCTAAATATCTTTATAAATTGTAGTTATATCCTTGCATGCAATTTCTTGCCGTCAAAGAAAAACAAATATATATGATGGGCACCTGTGAAAGTACGGGGAGCAGGGTTCGCTGTGCCGCCGTGTACCGTGTACTGCGGCGGCACGGACGAACCGTACGTGGCGGCACGGCGAACACGGGCGAACCGTACGTGACGGCACGACGAACCGCACCCATGACAGACGTTTAAAAAGATTTAACCTGCAAATAAGGGGGAGGACACACACTGAGACAGCCAAACACACACGTATGTTTGAGTTTAACCCGATTCTCATATACCGATGAGTTGGGTTAGGTGAGTGGATTTTAATAGAACAAGCTAGTTTTACCCCATCACAATATCTTTATATATTTTTCTTCTGGACAAATAATCCTCTTAAATAACTATTCGTAGAAATATCTTGACGGTACACTGCTATCAACAAACACATGATGGCACATTAGTAGAGGATATTCTTACAGTCGAGCTATGTTTACCACTTTGAGAGGGTAGGTGACAGTGCATACTTTTGGCCCATGTATCAACATAGTCAGGTTAGAGATACATATATTCAATATATGAAAGTGATATTCTTATAATTAAACAAGCAAGAAGGTTCTTTTTGCAACTCTCCCTACCGGTGTCCGTCCTTTTTGTTAATTCCCCCCCTAACCTTGTCTGGTATCCGTCAAATTAGGAATTTAATGATTTGCCAGTTGGGCACGTGGTAAGCAAGCAGAGGTGTTTGGTGTGATGTGATGAATGAGAAACGAATGGACCAGCATAGCCCGGGAGAGTTGGGGGCCCCTCAGCACTTTTTGTTTGTATTAATGGCTGGTAGTGGAGCTGCTCGATTATGTTTTTGCTTATAAAAAATAAAATAAAATTTGTTACCTCAACTTCTGCCTTTCCCCCCAGATTACCAGGAAATCAATACGACAAGATGTATAAAAATACAAATTCTATAATAAATTAATTTGGCAAAAATAAAATATAAATATAAAATTTTATACTTTACGATGAAACAAAAAGACAGTCCAGATTAACCATCCCAAGCCAAGATGGGACATGATAGTTAGCGTCCAGCTTACCTATTCTTACTTACAAGTAAGATTCGTCGCATCGCTGATTCATTTCAAATTGATTTTTTTTTATTCACTTCAATTTGAAAAAAATTGAATTGATTTATATAAAAATTGATAATAATCGATCCAATTCGTATGAGAATCGAACGAATCGAAAATTTCATGATACACTTCGATTCACTGGAATTAGATCGATTTGATCCGATCCGCCAAACTATACTTATAAGCATCTCCCGAATCACATGGAGACGGTCCATAGATTAATGGTGCGATTCACCCGTACCAATTAAAATGGTTTGGGCCGAAGCATTGGGGTTTGCTTATATTTTCTTGCTTTCCGTTTTGCTGGAGATTTGCGTCTCTTCTTCTTAATTATTCTCTTCCTTTGCAAGTCTTCCATGTCGTCGGAGGATTTATTGTTGTGTTGTTTTCTGAGACGTGGGCGGTGGCGAGACTGGTATATATCATCCTGCGCACGCATGGGCCTGCGACGTGGGCGAAACCCCTGACCAGAGGATTGAAATGATGGCCACGGGCTTTTGAAATGTGAAATCCGTGCTGGGATTTGGACGATGCTTGAGAATTAAGGACCACTTAAGGGAGGGGATAAGATATTTTGATTATTTTAATCAAGTGTTTTTTAACAATATATTTTTAAAAAATAGTTTTGGGAGATTTAAATGAGTCTAAGAATTAAAAGAGGGTTAAGTTTAACCTCTAAAAAAAGTGGGATAGACTAACCCTTTTTTTAATCTCCTTTTTAAATTGGATTAGGGAAAAAATTTCAGATTAAACTATCTCCTGCGTCAAAATCGATTTTGTGTTAACTCGGGAAATAAGTCTCTTTACAGTACCCCCCTCTAATATCTTGGTTAAGGGTACACTTCCACTTATGTGAAAATAAATAGTAAAGAAAAGAAGAAGAAGAAGAAATATATAAAGTCTGCACCCACTATCCTTGAAAGCACAACAACAAGATTTTCTCTCTCTCTCTCTCTCTCTCTCTCTTCAAAGATATGTTGTATGTCAGAAAGAAGAGAACCATATGATCGAAAGCAACATCTAATTTGTAATTCACGTAGATTTTGTTGCAAGATTGATCTTGCAATGAGTATTTTTCTACACCATAATATCTTGGTTCTTGCGATTTAATCCAATATATCGTTCTTGGAAAATTCCTCCTAAAAGATCTATTAATAATACTACATTAATGTTTCCGTATCTCTAATTAATTTTGTCGTGAAACTCCTCCTCTTGGTGGGTTCACGTCAGACTCGAGACAGCCAGGGTCTGAACCGGACCCATGCATGGTCAAGATCAAACCACGACTCGAATTAAGCGACGTCGGACCTATGGTCGGAAGGTTGCGTTAATCTCAAGTTTGTGTGAGTTTGAGAATCACACTCCAATGTCCAAAGTCAATAGTAAGACTTAAGATATATACATATATATAGCGCCGGTGGTGCACATGAACTCGTGCATCCGGCTGGGGTTCTCTAATAACTAATTAAGATAGAGGGGAGGCTCCTCTAATTTTCAACTCAACTAATATTAATCAAAACTGCATGTCTTAGTTGTCATTACCTTCTGTCTTACCTATTCAATGGTCGAATGGAGAACATACATCTTGATATGAGACAACTAATTGGTGGGGCCCATCGACATTGTTATGCTGCTTTACTATTATTTTAAGGAGAAATACTCAGTGAAAGTGTACACATGCACTTGAGTTGTAAGAAAAAAATATCTATTGATCCTATCCTGCTGACACATCGATTATGAGCCCCAACTTGAATTTTTATTAGCCTCACCTAAATATTTATGAATCCAACTTAAAATTTTATGAGTCCACTTGCAACTCAAGTGCAAGTGTACATTTGCACTAAGTATGTCTCTACTTTAATATGTGCATTAGTATGTGTAGTAGTTGAAAAATGGTCTTGTGAGTTAGACTGTTCGATTTATGAATTTCTAAAATTTGAAACAAAGGGAAATATTGTGAACACTATGTAAAAAAGAACAAGCGATCATGGCGGCACTGGGAAATGTCCTAAGTAGAAAATCTTTTGATGCTTAACTTAGTAAGAGGTGGGAGAATAAGGGTAGTTGGGATACAAGTAGGTAGTCTAGTGCTCGGGTGCAGGAGTCCGAGAGAATGTACCTCGTGTGGGCTTGATCAATCCTCTTATAAGCATCATTCGGGATTCTTGTTGATCTCCACGGTCTCCTCTCCTCCCCATGTCATGTTTGGAGGGTGGTTGGAGGCAGTGGCGGACCCTCCTTATAGTCAGTGGGGTCACGTGACCCCACTGACTTGGAATAGGTGTCTTAAAGAAAGTAGAAATTTTTCATGTTATTTAGGTGTGCAAATGAAAAGTGACCTCACTGGATTTAAGAGTGACCCCCCTAGGCTTAAGTGATCCCATTGAATTAATTTTCAGGATCCGCCACTGGTTGGAGGTGCTTCTGTGTAGGTGAAGTGGTCATAGTTATGGGCTGGCACACCTTCTGATCGAGCCTATCAAGTATGAGGTGTGACGTGTCATCATCACCATGCTCTGGAGTCACAGGGACGTGGCTCTCCACTGGGATTATGTCAAAGATGTTTGGTACCGAAGACTCACCCCTTAGCAAAGACTCACCCCGCTATTAGAAGACTGCTTGGAGGGTTAGTGGGGGCCTAGTTGGGATTGTCCATTTAGGGTCGAATTGAAGGAGACTTTGTGAGCCTGAGAAATTGGGCTTCGGTTACAATCTCCCTCCTTAATGTGCCCAGTGTGAGGAACTGGGTCATGGTGGGTTACAACCATATTCTTTCTCCTCATCGGGCTTGGCACGAGAAATTAGGTTCTAGTTGACTACAACCACATTCTCCCTCCTCAAATACCCTTCACTCTGAAGTACGAAAATTCTCATGCTCAAAAGAAATTATGAGAGATCTGATGGTTTCCACCCCACAGAATAGAGAAAATCGGGGATGGATGATGACCTATATATATATATATATACTAATTGGACACCCGTGCGATGCACGGCGTTTGATTATAAAATATAATAATTAATGTGTTGACTAATTTTTTAAAATTATATAATTTTAATTATAAATTTATTTGTGAAAATAATTTTAATTAAAATGTTTGAACATAAATAAAACAATTACATAATAGATTTTATCATAAATGTCAACAATCTTTTAATTGATATATTAGAGATATAAATGTTAGTACAAAAAATATTATCATAAGTCATCGATCATTTTGAAATCAAATATTAATGACATTCTTATCATTATATCTTGCAGAACAAAATAAATTTTCAAAAAACATACTCTAAAAAAATTATTAAAATTTTATGTAGATATTTCTGAAGGCTTATTCTATGGATCTATAATTAATTTTTTCATAAAAAATTACCAATAAAAAGCGAAGAAATCCTTTTGAGTTCCATCACTTCCACCTTTTGCAGGTCTGACGTAGCCTTTCCCTTCTTGTGCAGCATGGAAGTCACCGGCTTCTGTTCTCTTCTTCCTCCGTCTGTAAGGTGTTTGGAGGCTTTGAGTCCTCAGAGCATCCCCAAAGGTGTTGCCTTTACCTCCTTCCTGCTCTGTGCATACGGCCACCCTTCCTGCATCCCCTCCCCCTCCGGGAAGGTCTCGCCTTATATCTCCCTTTGGGTGCGTCCCTTCTCACTTCCTCGCTCTGTGATTTGGTATTTCTAGATCCTTCATAAGATAATCTATTTCCAGCAGCCTCTTCTTTTGATTTCCAGTTTTACTTGTTGGCGATCGACGTTAAAGTCGGAAACCTCAGGGAAATCGCCCACCATTCTGGTGCTGCAGACGGATATCTCATCCCACTTTCTGCGGTGATTCGGTAGCTTTGGATCTTCCGGTAGCTTTGGATCTTCTGAACACCTCCAAAGTTCTTGCCTTCACGTACGGCCACTCTGCCTGGCGCCTCTGCCGGGGATCGGAAACTTGGAACTATAAACCCCACAAAAGATGTTAACTTTCTCCTCATATGCCGGAGATGGAGGAGACACGCTGGGCTTCAGGAGCAGATCGGCAGCGGCGGAAGGGATCGAGGTGCCTCCCGTCAAGGAGGAGGAGGTGGTGGTGGTGGCGCCAGTTGCTGGTGTCCAGGCTGTCGTTGGCGGTGGAAATAGAAATATCCGTCGTGACAGGAAGCTCCCGCGAGCACTCGGGACTGGTCGAGCCTCCCCAAACCTGCAACTCGGCTCATCTTGATGGGCCTGCGGTCGGCCCTCGGGGACGCCTTCTCCTTCGCCGGCGTCTGCGAGGCATGGCGGTCTGTCTTCGCTGACTGCAAGTGGGAACTTTTCTCGTCTCTGCCTCCTCTGCTCGTCGACTACGGCTCTTCCCCAGACGCTTAAATATAGGTAGAAGTACGTAAAGCTCACAGGTTGATCAAAGACTTTTTGGCGTATCTAGTCTTTAACGTATCGATTAGCCCATCTCGGGCGACGCCGTCCTTCCTCCGCTGGGAAATGGCGGGCAGACGTGGGAAGGCGAAACGCCAGGGGATCTTTTCACCGGGAAGTGAAGGGGAGGGCATGGCAAGAAGCTTTTCACCGGAAACTGAAACGGTAGGTATCATTGTGAGGAAGAAAGAGAAAGAAAGTAAAAGAAAAGTGAAGAGATAGTCATCGCAGTGGAGGCTGTGCGGGAGAGGGCGAAGGCGAGGTTGAGAGCTGCACGGCACACCATGTTCACCGGGAAACGACATCTGCAGGCACGGGAAGTCGAAACGCTCATGCAGAAAGAAGAGACGGAGAAGACGAAACGCCCTGGCAGGGAACAGGAAAGACCAAAGTTGGGAACAGGAAAGACCAAAGTTTAAGCTGGTGCTTACACGTGTCCTGTATCTAGTTAGGCGAGAACAGAAACTCTGTTATAAATTATAGTATAGATCTCTCGTATTACAGTTAGAGATTATTAATAAAAAATATTTATTCAAAACTGAAAGCATCCCATGCATGGCATGGTCATAGGATCCTATATTTTACTATTAAAATTGAGACTCAAAATATATATTCATTAAAGAAATTGTGGTAGTGTGATCCTGTTTGGGCCTGAGCCAAACAGGCCTCCACTAGAATGAGAGAGGGAAGACGATCGCTGGAGAGGACGGAGACCTGCAAGACCAGAGAAGGATCAGGAGGCCCGGTGAAGACCGGGGAAACCCTCCGATGCCTAAATCAGTCAAGAGCTTGAGAGGCAGGGGGTTTCGGAATGTGAGAATTGTGTTCGCGTGAAGAAGAGAACGTACCGTTGCATGGTACTGTACCTGTGCCTTTATAGGCGCTGGCGTAGAGGCCAACGTGCGTAACGTTAGGCAAATCGTGCCTGAAGAGGCGCCTTGACGCATGCGCATAACGGGAGGAGTTATGACTCCGATGCCCGTTAGGCTGCCATGCAGTTCACGCCCCTTGATGGTGGAGAACGTGGCCTGGGACGGTTACAACCGTTCTGGAAGCCAGAGAGCCTGCTCGGAACCCTTTTGGGGATGCTCTCCGAGCAGGTGACCCACATGGGGGAACGAACCCGCTGTTCGGTGATGTTGGGGGCCGTCCCGCGCAACAAGTTTACTGTTCCTGTTCGGAAGGCCTTCTGCAGCTGTTCGGTAAGGGAAGGCGGGTGATCTGCTCGGAGGTACGCCGCAGCGGAACCTGACAGCTTCCGATCACAGGAGTCACACAATGGAGGTCTTTGAGCCATCCTGGAGAGGGCGTACCCTTCGATGACGATGCCACGTTGGTTGACAGGACGTGAATGGGCCGCAACGAGCCATCATGGGCCTAGGTGACCAGATTTGGCCACCACACTTGCCCCCCACGCCCTCGAATGGCTCGGCGAAACGAGGGCTTCGAGGGCGTCGCTTCCGCATTTAATGCGAGGGCCCGTTGCGGGATGCCGCCGCTTAGGGTCCTGTCAAACGGCTAACCCATCATGATGGGTGCAAAGCCGCGCCATACTTGAGGTGCCGCCGCTGCGTTCGGACGGTTGCCAACGCTGTACCCGAAGGGGCGTTTTCAAAAATCGGAAGGAGCGGCATTTTAGGGCCCGCCTCGAATTTCGTTCCCTCCTCTTTCCTTATAAGGAGGGGACGAGACGAGGGCGGGAGCTACGACTCCCAGAAACCCTCCATCTTTGAGATCTTCGTGCTTCCTTGCCTTCTCCTCTCCCTGTCTTCTGCTTCGTCCTCTCGCGCCGTTGCCGCTTTCTGCAGTCCTTCCGGCGATGGCGAGCAAGGGGAAAGCCGCTGCCGGAGCTAGCGGGGTGACTGTCGCAGTGCCGAGCGGACCACGATACCGCCACTTCAGTGGTCTTCGTGAGCGCTTCCGGATTGGGGACGAGTACGAGATCGTCGACGCCAGGGAAAGGAAACGACACGATCCTGAATAAACCAGGTTGCCTGCTCCTATCCGTGGACCATCTGGAGGCAGGCTTCCGGCTGCCGTTGCCGGAGGTGGCGAAGGCGCTCTTAACACTTGGGGCGTTTCGCCAATACAGCTGACGCCCACACCTGGAGATACATCTGTATCTTCGGTGTTGTCTGCAAGTTAAAAGGAATCCGGGGCTGGCGGACGTCTTCCGAGCGCACTTCAAGTTGTCTGCTTCGCGGGCGTCGGGAGCAGATGTCTACTACGCCAAGCACCGAACAGACCGGATGCACATCGGCCTGTCCAGCAAGTATTCCAACAACAAGGGTTGGATGGACAGGCTGTTCTTCGTGCGCCACGGAGTGGTGCTGAGTGGGGGTTCCCCACAGTCATTCGCCCGGCACAGAAGGATAGCTTTCCGAAGCTTATCCAGGATGAGGCGAGGGCATCAGATGCGCTTCTCCGAGCAGGTGTTCGGAATGGAGAAGGGTATGTGACCGAGTTCATGCTCGTTAAGTACGGGCTCAGCAAACCATGGAGTAAGTATACTGTCTCTCGGTGGTTTACTCTTAGGTTTGGTGACCTCATACTAACTTTCTTCTTCCTATCTTCTTTGTGCGCAGCGGCTGCAGAGCTGGAGGCAGGAAGAGATGAAGAGGCGAATGATGAGTTCGCCGAACAGATCCCTGTGCTAGCGCACAGGGTGTATGAAGGTGACGACGTCGCCGCTGTTGTTCGGGTTCCTTCCGCGGTGAGGGTTGGTGCCGCGGTGACAACGGCACTTGTTGCTCCATCAACTGCCGAAGGGCGCCCGAACAGGGCGCAAGCTCCTGAGAAGGGGCCTGGAAAGATTCGTTTGAAGAAGAAGGCCACTAGAGAGGTGATACCGGCCGGAGCTCGGGCTCCTCGGGAGAAGGACGACCAAGCGAGCCGGCCTTCTGCGAAGAAGAGGCCCGTTCTAGTTGACGAGAGCGCGGAGGAAGCGGAACAACTCCGTGCTCGGAAGAAGCAGAAGGCGGTCCAGGCTACTCCTCCACACGACGAGGAGGGGACCGAAGAGGAAGAGGAAGGGGCGCAGTTGCTGCTGCGCAAAAAGAGTAGGGCCGTACAATCGGCCGATGAGGGGGTGCCACGGGTGGCTCCCGCGACTCGCCCCGAGGTCGCACAGAAGATGGCGACCGAGCTGGGGCTCATTTTTGTGAGCGAAGGATCCGAAAGTCCTGACGGTGGAGAGGCCGGGGGCTCCACCTGCGCGAGAGATAGGGAGGCCACCAGTGCTTCCAATGTTGGAGGTGCCGAGCACGGTGCTGCCCGCGACATCGCGGAGGTATCCTCCAGGAGAAGCAGAGAAGTTGTGGCGTCTCCTGTTCGGCAGGAGGAGGACATTGGTGCAACAGGAGTCTCTGCCCCTGCTGGGGTGAACTCGAGCAGCGCGGTGACAGCAGCGCCTTCAGAGCAAGGAATGGCTCCTGCAGCAGGGACCGTTGCGGAGGCGGCCGCAACGGCGAGGGCGTCCGAAGAGGTTGCCACTTCAACCGGGAGAATCCTGCCCCCCCTGCCCCCCTCCGAGGTGGTTGCTAACGCAGAAGCAACCTCCAAAGGAGTCGAAGACATTGGGGGGGAGGCTGCGGGTGCTGCCCGGGATGAAGGGTCCGAAGACGACCGAAGGCCTCTTAGTGAGGTGCTTCTGAGAGAACCGCTTGGAGTTCCTTCGGTGGTAGCGCTGGAGGCGACCCTTCGTCGAATGGAGGATACGCCAAGAGAGCTGCCTGCGAGCCCCACTGCTTCTCGTCTTGAACGGTTGGCAAGGTGCTTGGACCTTCCTTCCGAACAGACTCCGGAGAAGTCAGTGGAAGGTTACCAGCCGGAGTGGCAGACAGAAGATGGTTTGAGCGACGTCGACGTAGAGGCGCTCGCGGACGAAATGTCCAAGTCGCTGGCCACTCTGAAGGCTTTAGCTGTTCGGGGCCAGAGAGAGACAGAGGTATCTCTACGAGGCGCAGGTAGCCTTCTGTGATGACCTTTCAGCAAGGCATAAAGCTCGCGAGGCGGCGCTGGAGGAGGAGGTGAAGGACCTCAGAGCTGCTCTTCATGCCGCGAAGCTGGATGCTACCTTGGCGCGGGCCGAAAAGGACGCCCTAGCCAAGGTAGTAGTAGATGCGGGGCCCGTGCCGTTGCTAACTACAAGACTGGGCCAGAGTACAAGGAAGATGGAGCAGTATGGGGCTCGCTGCTACAAAGTGGGCCTCAATGCTGGGAAGGAGGTGGGGGAGAGGCTTTCCTGGGCCGAACGTGCCCAAGAAGCCTTCGAGGCTGCTGTTCGGGAATGTCAACGCCGTACCCAAGATGTCCGCTTAGATGGTGTGCGGTTCGCACAATTTCAGTCTGGGCGGATGCCTTCTTCGGGTGAGGATGTTGGCCTTCCGAACAAGCTCCTAATCCCCTTGCCTCACGTCTTCTTGTACTTCGCTTTTTGTAACATCGGCAAGGAAGGCTGTTTGTAAGCACAAGAACTTCTTATAATGAAATCCTCTGCTTTACGAGTTTTTCTGTAGCGTCTCTTTCTCTATCTTCTCCCTGTGTGGTTGTTCCTGCTCGGATCGGAATTCGTTAGCTTCGTGAGCATTGCATGTAAGACGAGATCGTTGGGTACCGTAAAGGAGGTTCCGATCAGGTATCCATGCCAAATGCTCATGAAGCCACAGGGGTGGGGAGAAGAGAGGTATGATGCTGAAAGAGGCTTTTATAGATGATAAGCTTAAGATTAGAGACATGCCAAGTCTGGAATGGCCTCGCCACTAGGAGTAGTTAGCTTATATGAGCCTTTCCAAGGACGTGGGTGACCTGATAAGGTCCTTCCCATTTGACGGCAAGTTTGCCGACTGCTCTTCGGGGGTCCGAAGCCGAACAGCGGCGCAAGACCAAATCTCCCACGTTGAACCGCCTCTCTTGACTCGCGCATTATATATTCGCAAGCCGTTGTTGATAAGAAACGAGGCGAATGCTGGCGTCGCTTTGTCGTTCGCCCAGCATGTCCAAGTTCTCTCGGAGAGCACGGTTATTGGCGGCTTCGTCGAAGTGGGTTGTTCGGATGGTTGGAAGGGCTACTTCCAAAGGTACAACTGCTTCTGAGCCGTAGGCTAGGTGGAAAGGTGTTTCCCCTGTAGCTACCCGAGCAGTTGTTCGGTGACACCAAAGGACATTTGGGAGCTCATCGATCCATGATCCACCTGCAGCCTCCACTCTGGTTCGAATCCCGTGCAGCAATGTTCGGTTGGCGTTTTCGACCAAACCGTTAGCCTGGGGATGAGCCACGGAGGTGAAGTGGTTGTAGATCCCGAGCTCGGCGCACTTTTGCTTGAAGAAGGTGCTGTCGAACTGTCTCCCGTTGTCAGAAGTAATCACCCTGGGGACGCCAAACCTGCATAGAAGGTTCTTCCATACGAACTTCCATGCGGCCTGTTCGGTGATTGTGGCAACGGGTTCGGCCTCGATCCACTTGGTAAAGTAGTCGATGGCGACAAACAGGAACTTCTTGCGCCCTTGGGACCTCTGGAAAGGGGCCCAAGATGTCAATGCCCCATCTGGCGAAGGGGCGCGGCTCGAACAGACTGTGAAGCTGTTCGGCTGGCTGCTTGATGAGTACTCCGAACTTCTGGCATTCTGGGCATTCCTGACGAAGGACATGCAATCCTTCTGAAGAGAAGGCCACCAGAACCCTGCTCGGATGAGGCTGCGTGCTAGCGTTCTGCCCCCCAGATGGCTTCCGCACAACCCCTCGTGGACTTCCTCTGTGGCTGCGAGGGCCTCCTCAGGGTTGAGGCAACGTAGAAGAGGTCTTGCAAGGGACCGTCGGTACAGCTTGCCTTCTACGAGGGTGAAATGCTGCGAGCGCATCCTGACTTTCCGAGCTTCATCCTGTTCGGAAGG
Source organism: Colocasia esculenta (assembly GCA_014218235.1). Taxonomy (NCBI): domain Eukaryota; kingdom Viridiplantae; phylum Streptophyta; class Magnoliopsida; order Alismatales; family Araceae; genus Colocasia; species Colocasia esculenta. The sequence goes on along the minus strand of CM024765.1, from coordinate 85,840,785 downwards.
AAGCTCGCCTCGGAGAAGGTATGCCAAGAGAGGGTCCACCCAACTTGGGGTCGGTGGGCCCGTTTCTATGGCGGCTACATCAATCTCCGTGCTCGGCAAGGCGAGCTCTTCAATGAAGACAGAGCGAGAAGGGGTGATGTCACCTGAAGATGCCAATTTGGCCAGCGCATCAGCTCGCGCGTTCTGCTCCCGCGGAACATGTATAACCTCGAAGTATACGAGGCCTTCTGTCTGGCTCTTGACCTGTTGGAGGTATTGAGCCATACGAGGTTCCCTTGCTCCGAACTGTCCGCCACCTGGCTGGCCACCAACTGGGAGTCACTAAAGACTCTAAGCCGAATGGCTCCGAGGTGCCTAGCCATGCGGATACCGGAAAGCAAGGCTTCGTACTCGGCGACGTTGTTGGAGGCTGGAAGCGGAAACGGAGGGCGTATTGGAACTCTAGCCCCTCTGGGGAGGTGAGACCAGACCTGCCCCGCTTCCGGAGACACAAGAGGATCCGTCCACATAAAGCTCCCATGGGGGCTCGTCTGCCAACGGTGGATCCTGCTCGGCCGGAAGGGTGCATTCCGCCACGAAATCTGCTAACGCCTGCGCTTTGATTGCCGTCCTTGGTCGGAAGCTGATGTCGAACTCTCCAGCTCGATTGCCCACTTAACCAACCTACCGGAAGCCTCCGGCCGCTGCAAGATGGATTTCAGCGGTTGATCGGTAAGCACTGTAACGGAATGGGCCTGAAAGTAGGGCCTGAGCTTCCGTGCAGCTGTGACAAGAGCGAGGGCAAGCTTTTCTGCTCTGGGGTACCTCCTTCAGCTTCTTGGAGGACCCTGCTGATATAGTACAGGATACTGTGCCGCTCCTAATTCTCTGATCAAGACCGCACTGATGGAGTGTTCGGTGACCGAGAGGTACACGAACAAGGGTTCTCCGAGCACAGGCTTTGAGAGAACAGGAGGGACTGCCAAATATGCCTTCAGCTCAGTGAAGGCAGCTTCGCATTCGTCAGTCCACAGTACTTGCCCCCCTTGCTTCGAGGCGTTTTTAGGGCCTCGGAGCAACTTGAAGAAGTTAAAACTTCTTTCGGCTGCTCGGGACATGAACCTGTTCAGCGCGGCAAGACGTCCTGTTAGACGTGGACGTCGCGCGCTGTCTTCGGACTGGACATCTCAAGTACGGCTTGGATTTTTTCCGGGTTCGCCTCTATTCCCTGTTTGATACGAGGAACCCGAGGAACTTACCCGACCGAACACCAAACGCGCATTTGGCTGGATTGAGCTTCATATTATACCTTCGCAGAGTTGCGAAAGGTTTCCTGGAGGTCAGAAATGTGATCAGTGCTCGGAAGAGTCTTGACCAACATGTCGTCGACGTAAACCTCCATATTTCGCCCGATCTGCTGCTCGAACATCTTGTTGACCAGCCGCTGGTAAGTCGCGCCTGCATTCTTCAGACCAAAAGGCATCCTGGTGAAGCAGTATAAGCCTAGGTCTGTAACGAACGTAGTGGCGTCTTGATCCGGGGGATGCATGCTGATCTGGTGGTAACCAGAGTAGGCATCCAAAAGCTGAGGAGCTCGTGCCCGGAAGTAGCGTCCACCAGCTGATCGATGCGTGGCAATGGGAAGTTATCCTTGGGCGTTGCCTTATTAAGATCTTTGTAATCTACGCACAACGCCATTTGCCATTGGCTTGCGTACGAGGACCACATTGGAGATCCATCTTGGATATTGGGCTTCTCGGAGGAGCCCGACAGTCGGCTTTTGTCACGTGATCCTGAATCACGGTCTGCCGTTCTCGGTTCACGGGTCGCCTTCTTTGCTGCACTGGCGGGATTCGTGGATCCAACCGAAGGCGATGCACCATGACTTCGGGGGAATGCCTGGAAGCTCGTCATCAGACCAGGGAACACGTCCAAATTGGCCAGCAGGAAAGCTGTGTAGCGTTGCTGCTCGGCCTCTGTCAAAAGGGCGCCAATGTACAAGACGTGTTCGGGGTGTCGTCCACCTGAATGGGGATTAAGTCTTCGGCAGGCGTCCCCCGACTAGTTGAAGGCTGATCGGAGGTCGGAAGAGAGCTGGATCAGCGAGTGGTTGCTTGTCTCTTAGAGAGAGGACATAGCAACGGCGAGACTCACGCTGACACCGAGCACTTCGCCCACTCCGCTCGGAGTAGGAAACTTCATCTTCTGATGGAGCGACGAAGGTACTGCTTTGATGCGTCCGATCAGGCCTCTGCCCAGGATAGCATTGTATCCAGGCATGTTGTTGATGACCAAAAAGTCAACAATTTTGGTCACAGCTTTTGGAGCCGTCCCAAGGTAATCGGAAGACGAATCCTCCCCATGGGCTGGACCGAAACTCCCGAAAAGCCGAAAAGTGGCGAGTTTACAGGGGCGAGTTGATCGGTTCGCAGACCCATGAGGACAAAACAGTCGTAAGCCAAGACATCGGGGGCGCTTCCATTATCTACCAGAATTCGGCGCACGTTACAGTGGTTGATGGTGGCCGAAACGACCAGCGCATCAGTGTGTGGGGTCGTAACCCCTACAAGATCTTCATCGAGAAGGTTATAGCCTCCTCGGGCTGTGCGCGTGGGACTGGCAGATATGGGGCCGAGCCGAACAGTCGCAGGCCTGTCTACGACATGCACTCGCCTTGCGTAGTCGCGTCGGCTTCGAGTGCTTTCTCACCTGCGCCGAAACCTCCCGCGATCACGTTGATTCTGCCCATTGGGCTCGTTGTTGATCGGCTGCTCGGGAGTGCGGTCTCGGCGTCGGGGGCGCTCTTCGTTTCGGCGCACGAACCGCCCAAGGTAGCCACGCTTGATAAGGTCTTCGATTTCGTCCTTAAGCTGGCGGCACTCGGAGGTGTCGTGGCCGTGGTCGCGATGAAAGCGACAGTACTTATTTTGATCGCGCTTCCGGGGGTCGGAGCGCATTCTTTGGGGCCACCGAACAAAGCTTCATTCCTGATCTCTGCCAGGATTTGTTCGGGAGCCACGTGAGGGGGGTGTAGTTGGTGAAGGGGCGTGGACGGCGCGGAGAATCGCCATTGCGCCGTCCTTTCTTCCGATCTCGGTCGGAGCCGTTGTCGGAAGGCCGCTTCTTGTCCGACTGCTCCCCTGTTCGGCCTGCTCGCCGCCAGGCTCTCCTCGCAGGCCGCGTGGCGCTGCGCAATGGAGAGTAGTTCGGCGAGGGTGGCGGGTTGCTGGACGCCGAGAGTCCTCTGTAGGAAAGCCGTCACGAGTGCCCTGGATGAGAGCACTGGTGGCTAGGGGGACGTCCAGGCGCGAGATGCGAAGCGCCTCTGTTCGGAACCTCTTGACGAAGTCCCAGAGTGCCTCGCCTTTCTTCTGGCGCACAGCCAGAAGGGAAGCCGCCGTTCGCGGCTGCGATCTCCCGCCCAGGAAGTTGTCCTAAAGGACTTCTTCAGTTGGCGGAAAGAAGTGATGGAGCCCGCAGGGAGGGTTTCAAACAAGCCCTGGCGGTCTCTTAGCGTTGCAGGGAAGGCCCTGCACTTGGCCGCGTCCGATGCTCCGTGGAACACCATGTGTGACTCGAAGCCATGGATGTGGTCGGCCGGGTCAGTTGTGCCGTCGTAAGGAGCGATGGTGGGCAGAGGGAGCTTGGAGGAGACCTGGGCCTCCAGGATCTCCCTGCTAAAAGGGGAGCGGAAGTCCAGGTCGTCCTCCGCTGGAGCCTTGCCCTCCGCTCGCTGAACCATCGCATCCATGCGGCGTCGTGAGATCACCACGCGCTTGAGGCGCCTGGCGAGCTCCTGCTCGGAGTTGGCGGGGCCCCCTCGTCCGAGGCGTGGGAGTTGCCTCCTACGACCGACCGAGGCGGACGGGGGGAGGCCATAGAGCGGCGAGGCGAACGCCCGCGGCGCTCTGGTACCCGCTCCTCCGATGGGGCCGGAGGGACCGGCGCGGAGAATCGCCTGCTGCTCCCGCGGCGCGAGGGGGCGCGGGAGCGTCGATGTGACGATTCCGCCTGCGCGCTGTGCGGCAGGGAAACCGCTGGGGCCGCCGCCCCTGCCAACTGGGCCTGTAGGGCGAGGCAAACGCCCGTCAACTGTTGCATTTGTCCTCGAAGCTCCGCTACTTCGAGGGCAGTTGCAGGCTACAGCCGGCGGTGCCGGGGCGTCGTGATTTACGCCGGCGGCGGGGCGACGGCGTCGTCACCAGGAGGGGATCGGCGACGGGAGTCCCCTCGTGACTGGCGAGACCTCGTCGCCCTGCTTCCTATGTTCTGGTATGAAGATCGTCCTCGAGCCATGGCAGCGTCGTTCCCACAGACGGCGCCAAATGTGGTAGTGTGATCCTGTTTGGGCCTGAGCCAACAGGCCTCCACTAGAATGAGAGAGGGAAGACGATCGCTGGAGAGGACGGAGACCTGCAAGACCAGAGAAGGATCAGGAGGCCCGGTGAAGACCGGGAAACCCTCCGATGCCTAATCAGTCAAGAGCTTGAGAGGCAGGGGGTTTCGGAATGTGAGAATTGTGTTCGCGTGAAGAAGAGAACGTACCGTTGCATGGTACTGTACCTGTGCCTTTATAGGCGCTGGCGTAGAGGCCAACGTGCGTAACGTTAGGCAGATCGTGCCTGAAGAGGCGCCTTGACGCATGCGCATAACGGGAGGAGTTATGACTCCGATGCCCGTTAGGCTGCCAGGCAGTTCACGCCCCTTGATGGTGGAGAACGTGGCCTGGGACGGTTACAACCGTTCTGGAAGCCAGAGAGCCTGCTCGGAACCCTTTGGGATGCTCTCCGAGCAGGTGACCCACATGGGGGAACGAACCCGCTGTTCGGTGATGTTGGGGCCGTCCCGCGCAACAAGTTTACTGTTCCTGTTCGGAAGGCCTTCTGCAGCTGTTCGGTAAGGGAAGGCGGGTGATCTGCTCGGAGGTACGCCGCAGCGGAACCTGACAGCTTCCGATCACAGGAGTCACACAATGGAGGTCTTTGAGCCATCCTGGAGAGGGCGTACCCTTCGATGACGATGCCACGTTGGTTGACAGGACGTGAATGGGCCGCAACGAGCCATCATGGGCCTAGGTGACCAGATTTGGCCACCACAGAAATTAAATCTATATATTTTATTTAAAATTTTTATTTTGGTTTTGTATCCTATTTAAAACAAATATTTATAATATTTAAAAGCTTTCCTTGCAATGCACGAGTATGCAACTAGTTTATACCTATAACAGTCATTAATTTATCACCTTTGGAGTTTGGCCGCGTAGCAAAAATAAATCGATGGATGGAAAACATTTTTCTTAGATAAATGATCGAATTTATGTAAAATATTTTTCTTAGATGAAAAATATTTTCATGCCTCAGTTTCGATTTGATCAAGAGACATCAGGAATAGATTCGGATGAAGAAGACATGCAGCGTTGCTCACGTCGATCGGGTTTACGTCCTCAGACTGTTCTTCGGCGAGCTCACTCGTGGGATAGATCTTCTATGGAGTTTTAGATAATCTTTTTCTGTTGTTGATTTGTATTTGGCTATGCCTATGGTTGTCAGAATATCTAATTATTAATAAAATATTTCGGCCACCTTGGCCTTTACCAAAAAAAAAAATGTAATACCAGTAAAAGTCACTATATATATATATATATATATATATATATATATATATATATATATATATATATATATATATATATACTAGTTGGACACCCGTGCGATGCACGGCGATTGTTTCAAAAAAATTTAAAATTTAATTTTTAAAAATATATGTAGAAGATTTTAAAAATATTAAATTTTTTATAATTATCCTACTATTTTTTTTCAGAAGATCTATAATGAAAATATTTCAAATTTTGTTTCATCATCGTCACAAAAATTATTTAATTATAAATAACTATTTTTAAAATGTCTAAAATATACTTAATTAAAATATCTTCTTCATAAAAATGACAATGTACCATCAAAACATAATGGAGGAAGGAAGTACAGCGAAAAAGAGAAAAGAAAAATTTCAAAAAAATAGTGAAAAAAATTAACACCACAAATCTAACTAAACCAATTTTTCAGGAAATATACTTTCAATACTACAATTCCAAAACAAAGGTATATTCTTAACCGCAATTCAAAAATATCACTTGGAAAATAACTCTATACATCAATTTACTCTATGTTATATTTTGATACCAAAAATTTATTGTTAATACCTTATAAATTATAATGTTCATATTCTTTCAGATTTACTGGAATCTCAAGCATAATAGTTAATTATTTAATTTATTTCTTTATTTGTTTATAGTTAAAATTCAATCATTCATAGATTTGAAAATAGTTTTATAAAATAATCTGATTATAATCAGATTATAAATAGTTTTGTATTGTCATATTTTTGGTTCACCAAAGATATGACAATATAACTTATATATTATATTTTAAAAGGATAGAATTATCTATTATAATATAACAGTTATATGAGAAAATTATATCACATACAGAAGAGCTATCTATGAAAGTATAACATTACTGATTAACAGCTAGCAATCCATATTATCGTTTGTTTACGCGGCTAGATAACATGACAATTAGTATATCCATATTATATATACAAATCAATTATATCAACATTGTCAACAACAATTTATATATACAAATCAATTATATTAGTGTTTATACATAGTAAGTTGCACGTTTAATCAAACTTTACAAAACTTATCTGGGTCTCTAGATAGCGATTGGGAAAATTATCAAAAAATGGAGGCGGTGTACCCAGGTGCTGCCCATCAAGACGAAGAAGGCCATCATATATGCAAGTCAATTAAATAACAACCGTTAGGGGAATGGATAATGCGTCTGTCCCCATGGAAAATCAAATAAGCACCATCAATTCTTGCACCATCAATTACCTGTCCAGGGTAGAACCCAGTGGAAAGGAGAGCCTTTCCGATAGTTCAACATATCCCCCTCTTGTAAAAACATAGCCTGCAAAGGTCGACTGAGATCTGAGAAATAGAATTGAAGGGTTACTCCAGCGACTACTCTGCATTTGCAAGCTAAATTCTTGAGTAAGATATAGCTAGATTTTTGTGTGCATTTCATGATGGTACTTACAGAATTCTGCGAGGGCGAGGTTGAGAGCTGCACGGCACACCATGTTCACCGGGAAACGGCATCTGCAGGCACGGGAAGTCGAAAAGCTCATGCAGAAAGAAGAGACGGAGAAGACGAAACGCCCTGGCAGGGAACAGGAAAGACCAAAGTTTAAGCTGGTGCTTACACGTGTCCTGTATCTAGTTTAGGCGAGAACAGAGAACTCTGTTATAGTATTATAGTATAGATCTCTCATATTACAGTTAGAGATTATTAATAAAAAATATTTATTCAAAACTGAAAGCATCCCATGCATGGCATGGTCATAGGATCCTATATTTTACTATTAAAATTGAGACTCAAAATATATATTCATTAAAGAAATTAAATCTATATATTTTATTTAAAATTTTTATTTTGGTTTTGTATCCTATTTAAAACAAATATTTATAATATTTAAAAACTTTCCGTGCAATGCACGGGTATGCAACTAGTTTATACCTATAACAGTCATTAATTTATCACCTTTGGAGTTTGGCCGCGTAGCAAAAATAAATCGATGGATGGAAAACATTTTTCTTAGATAAATGATCGATTTATGGAAAATATTTTTCTTTTTCATGCCTCAGTTTCGATTTGATCAAGTGACATCATGAATAGATTCGGATGAAGAAGACATGCAGCGTTGCTCACGTCGATCGGGTTTACGTCCTCAGACTGTTCTTCGGCGAGCTCACTCGTGGGATAGATCTTCTATGGAGTTTTAGATAATCTTTTTCTGTTGTTGATTTGTATTTGGCTATGCCTATGGTTGTCAGAATATCTAATTATTAATAAAATATTTCGGCCACCTTTGGCCTTTACCAAAAAAAAATGTAATACCAGTAAAGTCAGCTATATATATATATATATATATATATATATATATATATGAATCCGTTCAACAATAAACCATACGAGTCATTTGTCTCAACATGAGTGCTGAATTCTCCTTGGGTACTTGGATCTTCTGAATTGAATGTTCAATCATGGACCATATACTACGCTGCTACGCATGCAATTACATCATACAAGATTCAAACTTTTAATCTATATTAAATTTCCACAACTAAAACAGCTGCATGCCTTGTGGCCATCAAGCTTCCTGCAGTCCCTTGTCCACACACCACACGTTTTCTGGTAACATTTGTCAGCTGAATCAAGATTTCCGACGACCTTACAGCAGTTTGACATGAACGATGACATTAAGTGATGCGTTATATTATTCTTCGTCATCATCTAAATTTTAAAATATATCGAGATATGTTAAAATAAAGAATAATTTATTGTTCGTCTGGATTGGGTGGATCCTATCCATCCAGGTGACTACTTGCATAGTGTTGTATAAAATGTCGCATATATATAGGTAGAGATATTGCATCACCTTGCCATTGTTCAGTAATTGCCACTAACTAAATTGCCTACATAATATTAGAAATGAGAGAAGAATTTCTGAGAAAATCCAATATCTGATATGCGTGAGGTATGTTTTTTAGTTGGTAGACTTTTGTCCCATATTGAACAAAACTAAAGAAGTCGTAAGACGTAATATGAGTAACTTCTTTCTTAGGAACAAGAGGAAGCCATGCTAGTCCACATAATTAACATGCATGCATGTGTGCACGAACGTGGACCTGGCCAACCGCGTGTGTGGGATTTTTATTTTTGCTCCAGAGTTTTAGGAGTCTTCTTCTAATCGAGAAGTGGGGTTTAAGGGCCCGCCACTTACGGAAGCTTCCCCTTAGTTGATGTGGGCATTTTTGGGTATCCAAGAGACGTGTCGTTTCTCTCTTGAACAATCGAGGTTAATTATGATTAAAGCTCGAGCTACTAGAGTTTGGGTGACAGTGTTGTTTTACCATTGCAGGGCACCTACCTTGCATCTCTCTCTCTCTCTCTTGTTTTCTTTGCTGCATACACAGATCATTAAGGGTGAAAGGTTGCTGAGGTCGTCTTTGAGATGTGATCAACTCTTGTGAAAAGACGTTCGTTGTAGTCATTCTATCTTAGGGAAGATCGTGAATTTCATCGCACTGATATGGCGGGGGTAATATCTACTCTATAGATAGTCCTACAGAGCAGCTCAACTAAGTTCTCTAACCCTTTATTTTTCCTTATTTGTTGCATGCCCATGCATGCATGTGTTTTCCTTTCAGTGTTTATGGATCCTGCCTCTAGTACCATGATGATATGATAATCGGGGATCGTTTATCAGCCATGTTGATCTACTTCTTATATGTACGCGGATTCAGAATATTATTTTAGTAGGGTCCTATTGGTACACCCATATAATTTCAATGGGATCATTTATGGTAAAAATTTATCTTCCTAATACAACTTTTTTTATCCAGTGGGGTCACAGGACCCCATTGAACATGTGCTGGCTCCGCCCTGTATGTATGTACATGCTATCTTGTATGTTTTCGTAACAATCTTAAAGAAGATATCGCCATAATTACTATGTCATCTGTAATTGCACTGAGGGTTGATATGTCTAGAATGTCTTATAGGGTGTTTGGAAGTAGTTTTTTTTAAAACTATTTATATCTAAAAAGTATTAATGATGTCTGTATTTTCTACTAAAATTTTAAAATTATAAAAAATTAGTCTTATCTGTTTGGCAAGAAGTGTTTTTTTTTTAAATTT